>VDFB02210917.1:0-20533 GCA_007258455.2 Sequoia sempervirens
GCCGACCAATGGTCCAGTCAACGGTGTCGGAGACCCGAGCAGAGGAGTCCGGCCGAGGAGAGTTTAGCCCTAAATTTTCATGAAATTTGGCTAAGTCTGGAATTCGCCCGAGAGTTCAAATTTGAAATTTTCGAAAGTGAGTTGAATGGACGCCTTAACTGGAGTTTTGACTGCAGTTAGACTGAACGATTTCTGGGTTGTCATCTTCAGTTGATATGTTTGCATGTGGAGTGATCTTTCAGTTTGCATGTTCAGTTAGCTGGTTTGCATGTTCAGTTAACTACCTTGCATGTTCAGTTAACTTGATTGCATGTTAAGTTTAACTGAAGATTATCACTAAAAGTCAACTGAAGTTTACATGCATGGCGAATTTGGTCAAGATTGTGAAGATGGCGCTTCATTGCATGTTAACTGAAGTCATGGAAAGGGACGCCATATTTTGATGAAGCATTAGTTTGTGAAGCATGAAGCATAAGATTTGTGAAGTATGGCGAATTTGCATGTCAACTTGAGTTTCAAAAGGGTCGCCATATTTAAGGTTGAAAAGTGAAGCATTTTTGTGTGAAGCTATGCACTTTTTAAGGAAGGCAACTTTAGTTCAAAAGGGTTGCTATTTTTAGATTTTAATTGATTAAAGCATGTGAAGTTGGCGCACTTGTTGAAGGCCAAACTGAACTTCCAAAAGGGTCGCTATTTTTAGCTTATTCTTTGCATGAAGATGGCGAACTCTTATCTTATTCTTGTTGTTAACTGAAGCTATCTAAAGGGTACGCTTTAGGTCAAATTGATGAATCTAAAGCAAATTTGAAAATGGCGAACTTAAGACAAGTCTTAACTGAAGCTAAAATCGCATGATGAGTTCAACTGAAGTGTTGAAAGGGCAAACCCTAAAGCACGTCCACCTTTTGAGCTTGTTTGAGTTCTAGTTAACTATTATGAGGTCCAATGAGAAGCCAAGCGCCATTTTTAATGCATGCTTGCTTTAGTACGAATTTCTATGATGAAATTCTATATATTCAGAGAATGGCGTCCATTATTGCATCATCTTTTGCTCTGAAAGCTTGTATTTTCTTGAGCAACCAGCAAGCTTAAGGTGATTCAGGTGTCCGTTTTCAGCGTTCTTCGAAGCTATGAGCTCAAATTCTTCAGAGGAAGTCAATTCTAGACTTCATTTCTACTTTGCATGCAGGTTTTATAAAGATTCGAAGAAGAGATTTGCAGATTTTTCAGAAGCAGACAAGCAAAACTTTCTATCTTCTGTCTTATTTCTTCTATTTCTCACCTTAGGTACTTTCTTCGCATGCCAGAGTAATTCAACACATTTTCAGAATCTGATCATCTGGGTTCTCATATTTCAGCGTTTGCAACAAGACCCACTTCTTAGATTTTTTTGAGAAAATCGCCCCGTAGCTTTCATTCTGAAGCTCTGAGCCTTTTTCCGAGAATCTCTTTGCATGTGGGCTTGAATCACATTTTTTCCAAAATCCAGCTATCTGGGTTTGTTCAGAATTCAGTTGTGCACAAAACCCATGTTCCAGAATTTCTTCGAAAATTTCTCCTGTCAGAAGCTATTTTTAGCCTTGTTCAGTGTTTTTCAGAAAGTTCTTCAAATATATTCGACTTTACAGTCAAAAGTCACCATTTTCAAAATGCAGTTCAATCTCATTGATTACAAGGTGAAATCAGTCCTTACACATAATTTCACCAAGACTTCAGATACGGACCTAAACCATGTTTATCCAGTGGTCAATCTGAGCAGTTTAGAAGGTGTTAGCAGCAATTCGATGAGGAATCTTGAGCGTTCCGGGTTGCTGGCAGCGGCATCCATTCGTGTTTCTATCTTCGATCTTGAGTTCGTACTTGCTTGCATTAAGCATTATGACTCGTCTTCACGACAGATCAGATCGGTTGATGGAAGAGTGGTTTGCAGTCTCAAGCCGAAGGACATAGAAAGATGTTTTGCTATTTCTCCGCGCTCAGATAACTTTACTGTTGATCTTGAAGCTTGTGAGAAGATATGGGATGCTGATCATCAACATTCACAGAGAAAAGTTGCTCAGAAATGGTTGACAATTCAGAAAACTAACTTGCCTAAGAAGGTTGGTCGTGGTGAATTTAAAGGAGAAGTTGCTGTTTTGATCACCTTACTCAATCGAGTTACTGGCCAGTCAGATGCTAACACTTTCCGTCCATGGATGTTCTACCTGATTACCAGAATCCTTGATGGCACAGAGCGTTTTGACTGGGCTATGTTGATTAGTGACTGCTTACATCAGCAGATTTCTAACTTTCTCAAGCATCACGAGTTTCATATGATATCTTATTTGGTTTACTTGGTGGCATTTCAAGGTAGTTTCAGACTTCTTAAAACCAATGGTACTCTCGGTGTTCAGCGTATTCATGAGTATTATCCACAACTAGAGTTTTCTCAGTCTGAGCAGGACTTCCGAGTGGTGAATGATCACTTTGCCATGAGAACCGTGAGGGATCTTGATGATGAGATGCACATTCGTATTTCAGCCGAGGCCAATTCAGCAATGGAGACTTGGGCAGATTGGTTCATACAGTTTCCTACTTTCACGTACCTCCGAGTTTATGGTTATGTTGGAGAGCCTCTGATGTTGCCGAGATATCCGTCAGACAAGATTGTCTTTATGGAGTTTCTCAGGCAAATGCAGCATGTTCACTTCTTTCTTCGTAGTCGTCATAAGGCTGCGGCAAATTTTCCATTCTCATTGGGAATTTTCACATGTGATGCAGCGACAGATGCCAGGCGTATGTCTACGGAGATAGAAAGGTTCAAATTCAAGCCTTATACTGAGAGACGTTCCTATGATCCTCTCGGTCATTATGCAAATCGGTTAGAGCGAGGGATTGCACATACACCAGCACTTGAAGACTTCTGGGCAAATTGTGAAGATGAATTTGAAGTTCGTCGTCGTCACTATTGTAGACTTACTGTTGGACAGCTCTCTGATTATTTGTCGGAGGATGTTGATGGTTTGTCGGATGATGATGGAGAAGTTCTTCTCAATTCTTATGTTAAAGACCAAGTTGCTAGGCAGCCACTTCGCTCACCTGATTGGTATGCTAAGGAGAATACTTCTATTGAAGAGGTTTCCAGATCGGTGATCAAGATTAGTAAATTATTCTTGGAGAGCAAGCGAACGCGGAAGTCAGTTCCTGTAGCAGAGCCGCCAAAGGATTTCTCGTCATTACCTTCTACTTCTAGAGCAAAACCCAGAGTTAAAGCCATTATCATACCTCCGGAAGGAGTTAGACTCAGTGGAAACACAGGGAAGAGAGCTACTGGTAAAAGGAAGCAGAAACAGATTGAGAGTGTTCCTGAGGTTCCAGTAGAGACAGTTATTCAGACTGAGCCTCACGTTTCACTTCCTAGTTCACCTCACGTTCCGCCTATTGATATAGATTCTGAGCCTGAGCCACAAATTCAAGCAGGATCGGAGACAACTGAAACACCACAGGTTGATACATCAGGAACAGTCTCTCCGCGAATTGAAAATATTGTTCAGTCTTGTTGGCTCGAAAAGTCTTTGGGAAGACAAAGGCGTGAACCGTCATACAATCTTGATTTGTCAGAGTTTGGTGAGCCCTATCAGAAGAGATCAAATAAGAAGATAAAGAAACAAGTGCATATCGAAAAGACCCCTGAATCAGAGATTGTGATAGAAGTTGCAGTGCCTCCAGAAGGTAAAAGCTTGGACGAGGTCGAAGTGGGTGATTTTACATTCACTAAGGCAAATCTTGGCAGGACCACACGAGAGACAGATGTATCTCTTCTTAAGATTGTTACCAATAATCTTGAAGAGCGTATCACGAAGGATGGAGAAGATAAGGCTTTACTCAAAACTGAAATTAGTCAACTTCGTCAATACATTTCTGATCTTGTTCATGGGAATCCAAATAGAGCACCTGTTCTTCCTCAGCACACACCTGCAGAGAAACGAAAATTGGATCAGTTGGTCAGTCATGGCAGACTTTTGGATGATTGGATTGGCAGTTTAGTTGCTGCTGGTAAGACTCTTCTTGCAGATTTATATCAGTTGAGGAGTGAGGCACACAAACTCCGTCAGGGTATTCAGTTGCTGGATATTGCAGTTGCAGAGAGCTTGGCAAAGGATCGCGTTCTTGTATCTGAGTTATCAGTTGCATGCGATGCTTTGGAGGAGATCGAAGATCAAGAGAAAGTCTTCACTTGGAAAGAGCAGCACCTTCTCAGAACAGAAATATGTGAGAAAATCTCTTCCAAGTTATTTTCACTGAAGGATGACGAAGTTGGAGTGCTTGCACTTGTCAGTGGCTTCGTTGTTCAGATCCCGTGTCATTATCTTCTCGAAGATGGCACGTATGTTGAGTTGGAAAAAGTTCAAGTGGAATTCGAGAAGCTGATTTTTGACAGCCTTGAAGGTGAACCTAGGGCGCCAAAATTAGAAAATGTTTCAGTAATTGCAGCCAGTTTGAGAAAGGCGACTGAAGAATGCAAAGATGGTGTGCACACAATTACTGAAAGTGGCAGAGAACTAAAGAAGCAGACTGTTATTTTTAGCGGCATCAAAGTGCCAGATGACAGGGAGATCGATGAGTTCTTGGTCGAAGTGTTAGGCCGAGTTGACATGGGTGTCACATCGTTGAAGCGTCTTGATTAATTTCTAGAGGTTGAGTCACGGCGGCGATTAACTAGACTTCGGTCTTGATTCACTAGCTGACTTAACACATGCTTATCTCATCCTCGGTTATCAACACGAGTTAGGGTTAGGGTTTCGATTGGCGGCGAAGGTAGTGGCCCGATTAACTTTGCTTTAAATAGGGCGTGCATGCGCATTGTCAGATGGAGTTATTTGTACCCGGTTAAAGCTGAGGGGTAGTTACCCGGTTAACTGTATAGTTTACTTCATTAGGGTTTGGAGCATAACTTGCATGCATTGCAAGAACTGTAGTGAACTCAAAGTGATTTTAGGGTTACCTACACCTTGATGTATATAAATAAGAGCTTTTGCTCATTTGTAAATAACTTTTGCTTGAGAGAGAAATATATGCTGCGCCTACCTTGCCCTCAATATTGCTCTTTATGGTATTTGTTCATGTGTCTTCATTATTGCAATTGATTGTTATGCCACATAGGGTTTTGAAAGATTGTAATGTTGGATTCTTCCATAGTTTAGAGAAATCTGTCTTGTGAATCTTTTATTGTTATGATCGAACGTTATGCCACACAGGGTTTCGTAAGATTGCCATGATAAAACCGTTTTGTGAAGTGTTTACTATGCTGATCGAGTGTTATGCCACACAGGGTTTCATAAAGTTTTCATGGTGAATCTTCTCTTAGATTAGGAAAATCTGTTTTGTGAATCTTTTATCATTACGATTGAGTGTTATGCCACATAGGGTTTCATAGAGATTTTAATGATAAAAGTTGTTTGTGAGTCTTTACTATGCTGATTGAATGTTATGCCACATAGGGTTTCATAAGATTATCATAGCAAATTCTCAAATCTGTTTTGTGCTTAATAAACTTGTTCAGATTTAGATGATAGTTGCGCCACCTTGCCTTCAAGTAGAGAGTCTGAATGCGTTTATCGTCTGATAGTCATAACCTTGCTCTGTTTCCTCTTGCTCTGTTTTCCTGGGGAGATTGGATAGATATAAGTTGTAGTTTAGTTGATTTGCGAAACCAGAGAAAACTCAGCTGCAACGTGTAAGTTCTTTCAAGAAAGCCTTGTGCCTCTAGCAGCTGAAACAAAAAGACAGGACATAGTTTTAGCTTATTTTCCTTTGCAAATACATTTGTCAAAGCATACCGAGGGAGCTTCCCCTCCATAATCTGAAGAGCACTCATTGCGTAGTGTGCATAGGCTGTTCATAACAACTTCTACTCGGAGGTGTTAGTTGTTAAGCCAACAAGGTTCGACAACTGCGGCAGTATATTTCCAATCTCCTTCATGGTACTTCATGGGCCACCTTGTTGTTTCCACAAATTCTGGAGTCACCTACATATCAACATCAGCTGAGTCAGTTGGTCATATACGGAAAACATTTTAGAGATTGGATAGAAGAATTCATCACTAGGGGCAGATTTATACTTGCAGAGATGTACCAATTGAGGTATAACGCCCATGATCTTCTCTCAAGGATTCAGGAGTTTGAGCAGAATATAGCGAAAAGGAAACCAAGAGATGAGATCGTCATTTCCGACTTGAGGACGGCTTATGATTCAGTAATCACAGAAGAACACAAGAAGAAGGCTTTTTCCTGGAGAGAACAATGTAAGCCCTCATTGTCTTTAGTTGTAGTCGGCCGTAGTTGGCCATAGTCGGCCAATTACTTATGTTTAATAAAACCATAGTTGTAGTGTGAATAATTTATGTAATAAATGTCATGTGTAACTGGGTAATTAAGTCCCAATTAGTGGTTAAATGTTTGTTATGAAATGTCACGACGGTTGGTTGATCAACCACCGCCAAGTGTTATATGTACTGAGTCATTGTAGTCGGGAAAATATTATTGATGGTACTGTTGACAACCATATGATTGTAAATGTTGATACTGTTGGAAATGAATAGAAACATTCCTTATTTCAAGCATCTTATGTTCTGAAATATGTTGTACTTTTCTATGTTCTGTATATAATTTAGTTTACTTCCATAGTACGTGAAACACACCTAGTGAAGTAAACATTTGACGTCGTTTCCTAAGCGTACCAGGGAAATCACTCGCCAGTAAGATGGCAATGTAATGGGTCGACTGGCGGAAGAGCTTGTAGAAACTAATGAAGAAAGGGAAGACGAGTTGACACAAGATTTGGTGAATCTGTGGGATATATCACTAAGAGACCACATATGGAGGGAGGCTCTCAGGCAAGAGATCCCTCAGGCGGTCATCTAGGATAGATTGCAAGTGAACGATGAGGTCGATCATCTCCTCAACCGTTTTCCAAGACTGTTGGCCCATGTCATGTCCCCTTCTCGGTGACCTCTGCGGATGCGAGTTGGCCTATCACCACGACCCTACGTGGTGATATATTTGGATAGAGGGTCATAGAGACAACGGCTTTAGTTAGCGAGGTGTCGATAGTCTTTGTTTTGGCTCAATGGAACTTTTCTAGCGAAATTGCTATTTTTAGCGAGTTCTGGCGGCGGTGTGGGACCCCGCTATTTTTAGCGGTATGGTGGCGGTATTGAATCGCCGAGTTAAATTCGGCATCGAGGCCGGATCAGGTCATGGGATGAGTATGAGGAAGATATTAATATTTAATTGTATTGATTAAATATTAATTATTTAATGATTTATAATATAAAGTTATAATGTTATATTATAACTTAAGTGATTCTCCTTGAGGGGTGCGCCCATCATCAGAAGGGGCCAAAAGTGACAATTAAATTATGATTTAATATTTTGGCTGGAGACTATGGAAAATTAAAAGAATTAAAAATTCAAAATTTAATTAAAACCCTATTATTGAAGAAATCGCACTTTTGTGAAGATAAAGGGTTTTGCATTGGTAATTGTGCCAATTATGTGATTATTGAATTTGAGAAACTGATCAAAATTGATCTGAGCACAGAACCTTAGGGTTTGAACTCGAATTCCTTGGGGAACGAGCCATCTCCAGCGGAAAGCAATTTAGAGGGTGTGGAATACCACTTGATTTATTGCAGCAGAGGTTTCTTCAGACAGGAGGAATCACAGAGCTTCAGAGAAATTAATATCTTCAGAGCTTTTCAGTGTTTTGCATTCAGAGCATTTCATTCCTTTAGGCGTCCATATTCAAGAGACCCAGAGTGTTATAAAGGCGGCAAATATTTATTAATTTCTGATTCTGCTGGGGCCGTACTTTACCAGGCCGTACCATTCTGATTTCTGGCCGTACCATCAAAGAGGAAGCCGTCCTTTGTACTGAAGGAAACGCCTTGTCTTGAGCTCATATTTTATCATCACTGGAGGCGCCTAGTCTTGAGGATTTCATTCAGAGCATCAGAAGAGAGAGGAAGTCATTTATTACTTCAGCCGTACCAGATCTGTACTTCAGTTGCAGCAAATATCAGGTTCTTTAAATATTGAAAATTCATTGTTTTATTCATTGCATGTATCTGGGTATTCTTGTAATCTGTAGAGAAGATCAAATAAAGATACTGGCATCCATATTCTACCAGTTCCAGAGTTATTTAATTTTTATTGAATTTATTATTATTTTCAAGCAAAATCGTACCTTTCATTTATTGCATCAAAAACACAAAATTTGCAAAAAAACCAAAAACCTTCAGAAAAACTCAAAACTCAGTCAGCGATCGGGAAACTGGGGTTTCCCCACCATTTCATCATCCTACAAGACATTCGGGCAAAGAGTGACCAGGAACGCCGAAGGAAACAAATATTGCAGCGGTACGAAGAACGAGCCAAATAGGAAGAGGAGGAACGAGACACTAGCCGGAGACGTACTCCTAGCAACCAATGGTCGCGTGAACAACCTTTAATGTCCATATAGCCTAACAAAGACAAGAATCGAGTACCAATCAGGCATGAAACTCAAGAGAAGAAGGTTTGGCGATCACTCAGGGTACAGAAGCAAGAAAATCGGCGACGAAGACTAAGACAAATTGATAAAGAATTTAATGAAGACCTAACTGAAATAAACCAAAGCATTAGAAGAGCACATGAAAATCTTGAGGAAATAGACCAATCCATCAGAAGACCATATCAAAATTTTGTTGAAGGAAGGAATGAAGAACCCTTTAGTACACCATATGGAGAAAGATACAAAATTCATGACAATGAAAATGAATGAAGTGAAGAGATCGACAGTAGCATTCGACGCATTCGGGAGTTGTCCATATCGGACGATGATGAAGGGCTAAGGACTGGAAGATCTAAATCCAAGACCCCAGGGTAGAGGGAGTACCAGAGTGAACCCCAGGAGACTCAAGGTGTTGATGATGCTGACAGAAGACATGGGAGATACTCGTACGTGGCCGAGAGTACAAGTGACACATCGGGACGTAGCGGGAGAACCAGTCCAGTCAGGTCCAACACACAAGGAGGGCATCGGGGAAGAATGGTGACTCCGCCCGCCGAGTGGTAGAAACTGTCGAAGTTTACGGGGAACGGGTTAGAAGATCCAATACATCATTGCAAAACGTGTGAAACAATTTGGGTAGCCAACGGATAGGATGATTCGGATTATTGGTGGAAAGCATTTCCAACAACATTGATTGGTACTCAAAATTGGACCAAGTACACAAGGCATCATGGAGATTACTTAAGCAAGCATTCCAAGATGAGTTCAAACTCCTAAGGGATGATAGTGAGATTGTAGTGGAGATATACAATACAAAGCAAGGGAAGCACGAGAGCCTGCGTACCTATAATCGAAAGCTGAAAGACTTGTTAGGAAAATTGGAAGCCCAGCTGGCTGACGGGTTGAAGAAATGGTGGTTTATCGAAGGCTTGCTTCTATTGCTGAGGAAGAAGATGAAAGTTGTACTGCCGTCGTCGTACGTTGAGGCATACAATCGGGCGATGGATATGGAGAGCGAAAATAAAACATCCTCTTGAGGGAAAAGGAAGACGGACGATGAGGAGAGTACAGACAATAGCGACGAAGAGTCAAAAACGGTTCAAGCACTCCAGAAGGATGTGCTGAGAATGATGAAAGAACTAAAGGCTGATAGGGAGAGCACGAAGGAGGCCAAAGAATTGTGGTTTATGGACTGCAATGGAGAAGGCCACACAAAGGAAAATTGTCCAAAGAAGTTATTTTGCGATATTTGTCAAGTGATGGGACATTCTGTTAAGGAATGCCCATACAACTTAAAAGCCAGAAGTGCACAAGTACTCTTTGCGCAGGGAGAATTGCCGACACCGTCGAACACATAATCAAAATCCCAGAACAACTCCAATGCGTCCCCCAGAGGGTACCAAAATAACCGAAGGAGCAACAATAGTACCTTGCAAAGTAAGATATAGTACAACGGTAATGGAAGGCCCATGATCCAATGTCGGAAGTGCAAGGAATGGGGCCACTTCACCAGGGACTTCCAGAACAGTCATAGTTCGGGAGGAAGATTGTGTAAGTGGTGTGTACTAGGCAACCATGAAGACAATGAATGCCCCAAGTAAAAGGGTATCCAGATGCAGGAAGTAGAAGAACAAGAGGTACTGGCGATCACTAGAGCGCAAGCGAAGAAGGCAACCTACCCAGATCCACGTACAAAAAAACAAAGGATGAAGGAAGCAAAAGCCAAAGTGGAACTGGTGATGACGAAGGAAAACAAAACACCTCTGGAGAAACCAGAAACCTCTTGGCAGTTGGATGCGGAAACCAACATCATATGGATGGTACTGTAGACCATCGTATCGATAAAAGTAACTGACCTTCTCCAAACCTTGCCGTAGTTGGGACTGGCAATGCCGAACGTCATTGGGGATGGCAAGCAACTGGGATTAGAGGACCGAATGGAAGAATTGGTACAAGAACTGCCACCGTATGGTGAACAAACCATTGACCCTATACTACTGACAACAAACATTGGGAGGATGCCAGTAGTTGTTCAGATGGAGATCGGAGGGAATATTTTGACAAATATTATCATCGACGAACGATCGGGAGTCAACGTACTACTTGAAGACACATGGAAGAGTCTCGGGAAGCCAACACTCTAGCCACCGACATTCCAACTCGTCAGTGCCTATTAACATGGCATCAAACCATTGGGAACGTTGATGGCTCAAAAGGTGTTGATTGGAACACAACCATTCTTGATGAACTTCGTAGTCAGTCCATTGCAGAGGAAGGCATACGATGCTTTGCTTGGATGAGGGTGGTTAGTGGCAGCCTGAGTGAATCGTAATTGGAAAAGAAACATGTTGTCCATATAGAGCAACAGAAGGAAGTACTTGATCGATCTGAGAAATCAAACAGTGAGTGAAGAATTGGCATTAGACTCTGAATTGGAGAAAGGAGGCGAAATGGAGGAAGGAGGAACCATAGAGCCGAATGACGAAGGCATTCCAAACCTCTAGGAGTGCTCCGAAGATGAGAAAAATTCCTTGAGCGGACTATTCCACTGGCAAATGGAGGATTATGAAGTTTTCCAACAAGATTGCAATATGCTACAAGTCAAGGAGGAAGGGACGGGGGAGGACGAAGCATCAACAAGCCAACCATTCCCTTTGAAATATGGAGAATACAATGGAGTGGCCAGAGTGGATGACACACCAGCACATCACTTCGAAGGAGATAAAGTCATCAAGTATGAGGAACCGAATATAAAGGTCAACCTGGGAGAAGAAGGTAATCCCCGTACGATCCTGGTGGGAGATGACTGGACCCCCGTATTGAAAACTGCGGCCTTTAAAATTTTCATGGAGTACAATGACGCCTTCCCATGAAAGTACAAGGACCTGAAGGGCGTACCTCTAGAGTTGTGCATACATCGAATTCCACTTATACTTGAAGCACAGCCGGTACAAAAAAGACCATATTGAATGAACAAAAACTATGCTGCGAAGGTGCAATAGGAAATTGAAAAAATGGAGGCCAAAATTATATTTAAGGTCGAAGTGAGTGACTAGGTGTCACCAATAGTGATAGCTCTGAAGGAGTCAGTACATATTAGAATATGTGTGGACTTTCGAAGACTCAATACGGTGACGGTAAAGGATCCATTTCTGATCTCATTCACTGACTCAATCTTGGAGGAAGTGGTTGGGCACGAGATGTATTCATTTCTTGACGGATTTTTAGATATAACTAAATAAGCATCTCCGAGGGGGACAAACTCAAGACAACCTTCGTAGTGGAGGACAAAGTGTATGCATACAACAAGATGTTCGTTTTGTGCAACGCTCCGACAACCTTCCAACGAATCATATTGCATATATTTGATAAGATGTCCGTGGGGAATTTCAAGGTGTTCCTTGATGATTGGTCCATTTTCAGTAATGAGCAAACACACTTGAAGTCCCTCTAGGAATGTATGGAACGATGCAAAGCAGCCCAGTTGGCACTCAACCCCAAGAAGTGTCGGTTCATGGTACCTCAAGGAAAACTACTTGGATACATTGTTTGTAAGGAAGGATTGAAGACTGATCCGAACAAAATCCGAGTGATCGTACAGATGGAAACTCCGCAGAATGTCATCGGAGTGAAATCATTCCTTGGTCACTTGGGATATTACACAAGATTCATAAAGAATTTTGCCCAGATGTCGTACCCGTTGGACATACTTACAAGGAAGGGGCAACCCTTTGAATGGACAGAAGCACAAGAAGCGACATTTGAGGAATTGAAGGTACGACTAACCAGTTCGTCGATCTTGGCGTACCTGGATTGGGACAAGGAATTTCACGTGCACGTGGATGCTTCTAACATTGCTATTAGAGGAACACTGGCACAGGTGGGTGTTCAAGGACTGGACCATCTGGTGTACTTCACCAGTCGGCTACTGTCCAGAGTGGAGAGGAATTACAGTATGACAGAGAGGGAAGCTCTAGGAATGGTGTACGCCGTACATAAATTTAGACATTATCTATTGGCAACTCCCTTTAGTTTTTATGTGGATCATCAGGCATTGATGTACCTGGTGAATTAGCCAATCATTCAAGGGAGGGTAAGCAGATGGCTACTACTACAGGAATTCACATTCACCATCATCGTACGACCGGGGAAGGGTCACGTCATCGCCAACCAACTATCAAGAGTGCAGTCTGGTGAACCACTTGACGGCGTGAATGAAGACTTTCCTGATTCACACCTATTCCAAATAGCGGCTCTACCCCCATGGTACGAGAAGATCGGGGAATACTTATCAACCTCGTCATTTCCGAAGGAGATGCCACTGACAAAACGACAGAAGTTGGTGCTAAAGAGCAAGACATTCCAACTCATCAACGAATTGCTGTACAAGATGGGACCCGACCAAGTACTTTGACGTTGTGTCATGGAGTAAGAGATTCCAAGAGTATTAAAGGAAGCACATGAAGGACTGTCAGGAGGACACATGGGGCCTGACGCCACAACAAGAAAAGTTTTATTGGTAGTTCTTTAGTGGCCGACAGTACACACTGATGCACGGGAATGGGTTGTAGGATGTGACACCTGTTAGAGGGTTGGTAAACCTGTAATGTCCCCTTCTCAAACCTGATTGTTCCTGTGACCGTTGGCCTTTTTCTGGAAACCCGAAGGCTAGTCGGAAGGTAAAAATTAGGGTTTCCTATTTTTGAGGAGGTCATTGCTCAGAGATGGTGGATTCAATGGCGGATTCTTTCTGGGTTTTCAGAGAGCTTCGCAGTGGTATGTTCATCTCGGCATTCAGAGCATTTTATGGAATTTACTATTTTTAGTAAATTCTATTTTTGGCAACTTTTCAGTTGGGTTCAGCTTGGTTGACTTCCTAAGTCAGTTTGATTCGGTTGGCTTACTCATTGATGGCTTCGGGGCGCAGTTGGAGAGATAAGTTGAGCTATTTTATTAAAGTCACGTTTTAATGTTATAATTTAACGTTGACCCCCCCTTAGCCTAGCTTAATCACTTCAAGTCTTTTTAAAAGGTGTTCTTTAAGGGTGGCGCTTCATTAAGAGGATTAATTATTTCTTTTATGAAGTTTATTATTAAGTTCAAAATGGACGCCTTTTTCAAGAAAGATTAAAATATTATTAAAAGACAAAGTTGCTTGGAAAGGTGGGACGCCATCTTTGAGGAGATTAGGGTTTTGACTTGAAAGTGGATTTTAGGGTTTCGTGAAGTCAACTGGAAAATTATAAAAGGGAGACTTTGAGCATCATTTCACATCTTTGGACTACAGTACTGTTATGCTGCCGAATTGGCTCTGGGTTCACTTCGAGGAATGAAGGCCTCCTAGCTCGGGCATCGCTTCTTGTTTGCAAGACAACAACTAGTGGTGAAAATCGTCTCATTTGTGAGTTGCATTTAGTTTGTGCATTGTTCTTAGCTTATTGCATTGTTAGTTTCGATTTGGCATGTTAGTGTTTTCAGCTTATTGCATTCATGATACAGCAGATCCATGTTTTAATTCATAAATCTCAAAATACCAAAAATATTGTTCTGGGTATTAACCCATTGTCTTTGCTAGGCTTAGGCGGCATTATTCCCAAATTTGTAGAATTTTTAGAGCTTTCATTTATTTTTAAGACCAGATCACCCTTTCCAGCTGGGCCGTACCATTTGATTTGCATTGGGGTTCGTGCATATTTAATGTGTGGGTTTTAGATCTGTTTTCTATGTCTCATCTTAGGCGTCTCCATTGTTAAGGCATATTGCATTTGATTTCTAGTCAATTGGAGGTCATATGTGAAAGATATGAGCATTAGAGTAGTTCCATAGACTGCTGTTTATTCATTTAATGAGCAGATTTGTAACAGAAATCAGAAATCAGTATCTTGATCCTTGAAAGCATTTTGGTTTTGGTATTCCTATCCAAGATAAAGTGGTTCTCTATGATGTAATGCTGATCCTTTAATTTCACAAGATCTTGGCAGGCGAATACTTCTTATTTTGTAAAACTGACAGTAGTACTGGCAGTCATTCTTTCTTGTTCAAATCTGGTTGTAATTCTCAATTTCAATTAAAGTTATTGTAAAAGTTATAGCTCCGCCCTATGGTAGCTACTTTCCCATTCTGGGTTAGCAAGCACATTCTGGGTGTTGAGTAGTTTATCTTTCAGCATTTCTCTTTCAAGCATTGTTATTGTAATCACTCCGTCATATGGTCGCCCCTCACTCCGCATTGGATTGGGTAGCACATACTTGACGTCGAGTTCCCTTTCCAGCATTTAGAGTAGAAGACCCTCTGACCAATGCTCGCCATCATTGGCGCCATACTGGTTAGAGTTGTTTCAGTACGTTTGGGTTTAGCTTCTAACCTTAACGGGTACTTGTTGTAATGTTGTAATCTGTTAATTGAAAAATCGAAAAAAATTGGCTCGGAATATTTCAAAACCATTGAAGCGGGACTTCATGCCGCTCGTCTTGTCGCAGCCTCAAGAGTTGTTTGAACGATGGGGACTCGACCTCATCAGGCCATTGAAGGTTAGTCAAATACATCAATGCCGATACATTGTTGTCGCCACAAAGTACTTGACGAAGTGGGGGAAGCCAGAGCATTGCCGGACAACACTGCAGTTAGTATGACCAGATGCATGTATGAGCAAATTATCACAAGGTACGAGATACCTATTCAGATTACTAGTGATCGGGGAGGTCACTTCGTGAATCACGTCATACGAATGATGACATCGGAGTTCAAGATCCTACACAATCTTTCCAACCTGTACTACCTGTTGATGTGATTTTTGTGACCTCACCAATCAGCCGAAGAACAAAGTTGTCCGAAGGCTACTCCGTTCTCTCTTGATCAAAGTATTCCGTGTGCTAAGATTGCGAGATAGATCACACGTTCAACTCCAAGGTTCCGAATACTTAGAATACCCTCAGTTGGTTGATGTGTATTGCTGTGTTCTTACGAGGGGACTTACGCAATTGTTCAGACTTCTTGCAGTTAATAGCCGGTATATGATTTGAAGGGGATTCTTGCGTGTATGATTTGGCAATATAGTACATTTTCCTAAAGTTAATCATAAATGTACGGAAAGTAAATGAGTGTAAGGCCTAAGAAACTTATGTTCTATTCTAAATGCAAGATATGTGGAGCTTGATTTCAGTAGACTTCAACCGAATTTCACCTAGCCTCATGTCGGACAGCCTCAGTAAAATTGGTGCAATCTTCAAAGGGATAGCAAAGGATGTTCAGATTATAATTTAGCATACATACACCATCAAAACGACGCATATAAGTATACAAATCACAATCGAAGTTAAACTCAAGATAATTTCCAGTCGACCACACAAGGCGAACTTATCATCAACAAGCCGCTAGTGGTATGGAATGAAAAGAAGCTACCTCAATAAAACGCCACACATCAAAGTAAACTACTTGCATGAAATGAAAATTAAGCTACTTGGATCCGAAAGGAAGAAGAGACCTTGCTAGCTATTCATGACAAAGACGAATTCCACCATCAATGAAAAGATCTATTATCATGAAAGTGTTACACAACAATCTCCACAAAAGTTTTCAAAGGGAAAACTTTCTTTCTTCTCCACACTATGCTAAGCAAAATGTCTACTATGCTCTACTCTCCAGCCTCTAATGCTAATCTCTGATCTAATGCTCTATTCTCTAATGTCTTACAAATGAGGGGGACTCCCCCTTTATATAGCCAGCCCAGTCCAAAAGACGGCTAGGGTTACAATCAATAGAGTGGCTAAAATTATGCCACCTCAGCCCTAACCCTAAAAACTGCCAGAATGGGGAGTGGTGTAATAAATGAACAAAGATTCCCACTCACTCCCAAAAATAGTGAAGGCAATTAATGCCCACAATCAGTCTTCTAGAAGATCCTCGTCTAGTAGTGCATTCCCATTTGCCTTCTCTCTGGCTGCGAACTCAACAAATTTGCCAAGTACAGCCTCAACCTCCTGAACTGAAATGGGTGGAATACAATCAAGCTGGAACTCTAACACTGTGACTGAATGCTCATGCCTTGTACAAGATTTTCTCCAAGCAACTAAAGAATCCTGCGTGCTCTGAATCAAGGCGGAGAAAGTAGAAGTATTCTCGAAATCATCTTGTACAAAGGTCTTCACATCTGAAAAGAAAGGCACCAGCCTACCCCTCAAATTATCAACATTATCTTCATCTGGATTCAACCGCCTAACAAATATGGCCTCAAAGGTATTCTGAACTCCAATGATATTGGCCATAGCCTTATGTACCCTGGCTGAATCCGCCTGTGCTGCATCGAAGAAACCACGTCCCGTGATCGTTGAAGAATACCATCTGGAGAAGTCGTACCTGTAATTCTCCTGAATGACACCTCCATCAATCAGCAATCGCAACGGAACATGCCTCAATGCCTCAAGATGCTGGATTACTCTGCTCTGATAGATAGAAGCATCACCCCAGGCATGATCAACTGCCTCCATCCGTGCCAAAATATTGTAAGCCTGCTGAAAAGCAAAAGCAAGGTCCTCCATAAACTTTTCTGTCTCAGCACGAACTCCTGTGACCCACTTGTCTGCTTCCTGTGCCATCTTTCCTAACTCGACCAAGCCACTGATTGACTCTCTAGGCATCTCTGTTGGAGGCTCTATCACTGGAATATCCTGCCCACGAGAACGAGACAACTGCTGTACGTATCCAATTAAAGCCTTGTGTTCTCTTTTCAACTTTTTATACTTTCCTTCTTGAATAATCTGTCCTTGAGGGCAAGATAGGAGTTATCACACTCTACAATCTACGCACTGCTGACTGGCATCGCCTCTGGCCACAATCTCCACCAGGCATGTACCACGGAAGAGTAATGAGCCATCCTCATCTCGTTGATATCTTCAAAAACTTTCGTTTTCTTCTCGTGGGAGGTGCATCATCCTCGCGCGGAAAAAATTCTTCCATCTCAACCTGGATCGCTTCCCCTCACCGGGGCTTCTTCTCATTCATCCTTAAGCCAATCGTGCACATCGCATCAGAGCATCAAAGGGCTAAGCGTTTCTTGTGCCTCTACTTCTCAACTTGCTCAATCTCATCACTTCACGAGTTCACCCGCCCCGCGCCTGAGCGGCTTCCCCAAACCGGCGGTTTGCCCATCACTCGGCTCATGAGCCTCTTTATCTCTGCTGAAACCGAGGGGTCGGGCATTAGTCCCTCATCATCCTCACCGACAACTCCTACCAGTGCTGACGCCGGGCTGTAACTCGGGACTCTCTCCGTGGAGGCTGATTATTTTCCTATACTACTTGCACCTGATTCAATACATTCCTCTGATCAGCAAATAAAGAAACCTCCTGGATACTTGGAGAACGTGGCTCCAATGGCGTGGGTGACTCAACTGCAACTCGTGGAGGTTCCTACCGTAATCGTGCCTCTGCCAACTAGCTCTTCCGCTTTGGATTCCGCACTGTGATCTATTTCTTTCTCCGCCGGTGGTGGTGTCCCCATCTCCCCATCAATTGTAGTCAAAGCACTGATCCACTCTTCAACGCTTTACACTTATCAACCTGCTGCTCAGCAAAATGTCGACCGGATAGAAAGTGTATCCAAATCTGCAACCTCAGGTTCTGACAAATCTGGGAGCGGAAGTGGAGTATCTCTCACTACTGCATAGTCTGGATGGACAACGTCCATATCCTCGTTCACCTGGTCTGGAACCAGAACAACTTCACACTCCCTGATCAAAGTAATTGGCAACCGAGAGAACATTCTTTTCCTGACTTCAATCTCATCCGCTGCATCAGCCCAATAATCCTCAATGTTTGCCTTATGTTTAAATTCTTCTGACAGTACCCATTTGATGTTGTGATGTGGATCATAGTGCTGTCGGCTAGTGTGATATGAGAAATGATAAAATTGAAGCTCGCTCTCGGCTTCTCTGGCTGCCTGTATTGAGGGACACACTTCATCCGAGTTGCCCATGACAATTGGGAATTCAATCCCTCCCTTCTTCTTTTTTGAATTTTATCATAGGCGAGCAATTGCCTAGATGTCTCTAGCATTAAAATTCTATCTGTTGGGTACTTGGGCAGCCTATATGGGTACGATGAAAAACCTTGCAGCCTTATGTAAGAAAATTTCGGAAATTGTATGAACCAGCACCCATACCTTTAAATCAACTCTTGGGCTTCCCTCGAGATTCTGTGATGTAACCGCTTCTGAAGCAATCTCATGATATGCATGGTGAAGGCATCGCTGACACGCTTTGTAATGAAAGTAGTGCCGCCGCAACCGCTGACAAGCATCGCGGATTTTGAATTGGTGAGAGCCACAATTGACAAGTTCTTGTAAGAAATTTTATACTTCGGCCATACGAGCCAGCATATAGATGATGTAAGAGCTCATGTAAACGCCTTTGTCCTTCTCAAATGAGCTGCTTCAGGCAAGTTGTCACCGATCACAGCCAGCGGATGATCCTTCCTTTCCAAAGACGAGGTTGATGTAGTAAAACATCCAAGGCTCAAAATGAATGACCTGGGCAGTAACCACCAACTCGCCAAGATCATATCGAGATCACGCGATTCTTGCTTCAAGTCATTTGCAATAATCTGCTTCTCGCAGCTTTGTAATGAAGGTTTGGGAGTGCCTCATCCGCTGAGTGTTACTCATTGTCTCCAGACATCTCTCGAAGCGTAAGCATACATTCGGGCCACCGCTTCTTTGATTTGTAAACCATGTTTCTATGCACCGGGATCCCGAAAGCCTCACCAATGGCAGGAGTGAGATTAGCAAGTACTTGTCCATCTGGTGACATGATCGACCTGTGATCCTTGTCGTAACAATTGGCACACTCCATCATCAGCTCAGAACACTGAATGGCTGGTGGGAAACCAGCAGCTGCTTATAATCCGCTTCGAACAATGTTGTGCGAAGTGGTTGAAGGTCGATGACTGCCAATCCCCAACATTCTATTCTTGAAGGTCTCTAGGTTGACGAAGCCCAAGTTGGTATCCGTCAGCTTGCCCAACTTCGAAATGAACTTTGACTCCGGCATGAATGTTTTGCTCAGCTTCTTGATCACAGCTTGCCTGGATGCACCATTGTTATCCTTGCCAGTCGCCCTTGCCTCAGCCATCTTAGCTTCTTTAGTAATAAATTCGAGCTTCAATCACTTAGAAACGAATTTCCAAGCAAGCCTTGTCTTCAGCAATCTCAATCAGCAATCAGCAAGTTCGCACTTTTTTTTTTTAAACTCTAAGCAAGTGCGCCCCTCCAGCTCAAGGCGTCCCTCTTAGCTCTGGCAATTCAGCAATATTAACTTCAGCAAATTCGAATGCAGCTCCAAGAGTGGAAATCGAACCTCAGCAGCAAATTCAAGCTTCAGCCTTCAACAAACTCAATCAGCAACCAGCAAGTGCGTCCCTTTTGGTTTCAACAATATTCGAACTTTCAACACTTGCACTGGCAACTCAAGGCGTCCTTCTCCAAAAGTCTCAGCAATTTCAATTTTGAACCTCAGCAAACTCCAGTCCTCAGCAAAATTTCGAACTCTTCAAGCTTTAGCAAACTTCAGAGCAAATTCGACTTCTTCAACTGTGAGAAATAAGTGAGAAACTTCTTCATTTTATAGCCAAAAATCGAATTCTGGAAGGAGCCAATTTTAGCCAGTGCATTAAACTTCCACTACTCCACTTCAAGAATTCGAATTTTCCCTCTCTGGTATTTCTGACACTTGTCTCTCGATGTCAGGAATCTTGCTCTTCTAGAAGTTCAACTTTGACTGGCATCTTTGAATTTATTTCCGAAAAATTTAATTTAAATTCATCTTTTTAATTCACCAGTCGGAACTCTGTCACTTGAATTCGAATTTAACTCCTCATTAGCTCTGGAAAATTCATCATTGAAGAATTCAATCAAAATCATCTAGGCAACTCATCTTGAATTCATCATTCGAATCATTTTCTTGTCAAGAGTCATTTTATTCAAATTTGCCTTAGAGAATTTTAAATT
>VDFB02210918.1:0-33451 GCA_007258455.2 Sequoia sempervirens
TAGGTTTTAGTGATGAATTAAATTTTTGCAAGCATATTAGAAGATGTTTGATGAATTGGCCAAGTGGATAGAGGTTGGAAACATGTATTTTCAATAAACCTTACTAGTTAAGGGTTAAAATAAGGGTTTTGTGAAACGGTGACTTGGAGGGCTCTCCTGGTGGTAAAAATTCAAGATTTGGTGGTTTCGGTATCTGGTCTAAGACTGTTTAGAGGAATATTGTGTTGGTAGCAAGTTTAAAGAGGAGTCCCTTTGTAAAAGTGGGCTAATTAGAACCCTTTCTAGTGTTCAAGGTTTGTTTATGTGATATTGTTCCAAAGTAAGTGCATATGAATTTGTGATATATGTTTAAAAGTTCCCTAATGGTTCCTTGAAATGGTAGTTTTTTATGGCTTTGAGTAGTCTATTGAAAGTTGTGAAAGGAAAACCTAGTTTGCACACCTACAAGCTAGAATAGTGAAGTTTGAGAAGGACCACCCTAGATAGGGTTTGGAACATAAAATCTTGTGAATTTGTGTTTGGTTAGTTTGAAGACCTCCCCGTTTGACATCACTTTATGCTAGGGACATAAAAGACATCTTGGATATTTTGCTTCTCAGCATTCTTGGTTTCAATGCTGACAACACCTTTCCCCATGTTAGGAACCTTCTCATTGTTTCCCATTTTTATTTCTATTTTTATGCTACTGTCTATGGAGGAAAATAAGTTCTTGTTACCACTCATGTGATTGTTAAATCCATTGTCTAAATACCAAACTTCATCACTGCTATGCTCAGCAAGGTTGCAAACTATAAACACATTTGACTATTTTTCATTTTCAACCTTGTTCTCATTTGCTACATTAGCATTTTGACTCCCATGGTCACGTTGTTTCTTCCTACACTCACTAGCATAGTAACCATACTTATGACAGTAATAACATTACACATTTCTCTTGTCATACCTCTGATTTGAATTGCTATTCTTCTTTTGGTTTTGGTAGACTATGAGATGCTTGGCTCCTCTTGGCTATTTGAGTCTCTTCTTCTATAATTTCTTCTTTGTCTACCTCTTTGACCTTTGCCTCTGCTATTTCTTCCTCTTCCCTGATCTCTTCCATTGGTCTAAGCTTTAAATGCTTGCTCTAGGGAAGGAGCAAATTTTTTCAACTAGTGCTCATGGGTTTGTAGTGAATCCATCAACTCATCTACAATCATTTTAGAAAAATCCTTTGCCTCTTCAATGGAAATGAATATAGGATCAAATCTAGAGAGAAAAATTCTTATGATTTTCTCAATAATCCTTATTCTTCCATTGTTTCCCCATTAATTATGAGCTGATTTATCAAGGTTGAAACATTAGCGTGAAAATTTGAAATGGACTCACTATCTTTCATTTGGAGAGTCTCAAAATCTCTTCTTAGTAGTTGCAGCTTCACCAATCTGACTTTATTGGTCCCCTCATAACTATTTTGCAATATTTCCTAAGATTTTTTTGAGTAATTTTTTGTTGCAATACATGGGAAAATAGCCTCAGTCAAGGCTACCTCAATCAAACTAAGGGATTTTACATCATTCATATGGGTCTCCTTCAACTGATTCTTTTCTATATTAGAAAGGGTTGTATAGGTTGCTTGGTCTATAATATCATTGAAACCATTGATGACCAACTCCCATAGGTCATTAGAAACCAAGATTTCTTCATATTCTTAGTCCAAATTTCATAGTTGTACCCATCAAAATTTGGTGGTTGTTGCTGGCCAACCTTTTCTTTCACCATTTGCCATTCTTCTCAAATTTAAGAATACTAATCAATGCCTAGATAACCTAAGGTTTTTCCAAATTACCCACACAATACTAACTTCCTAGAAAAATAGGGCTCTAATACCACTTGTTGGTAGGAATGGGGCAACAAAATAGCAACCTAGTGCTATTACTGGACTATGCACAAAACAAAAAAATAACACACAAAAAATACATAGAGACAACACAACATAATGTATGACACAAGAAACATGCAAATTTATATTTTCCTCTTGATTTCACAAAATTACAAAATATACACAAAGTGCTTGCTCTATTTACACTACAAAATATATCAATTTGACTTTGGACTATTGTCCAACACTTGAAACTATTCAAATACCTAAACTGATGTTGATTATGCAGTGTTGTAGTTGTTGTTGTTCATTTGTTGCTTCTACACCTTCTTTATTGCCTACTATTGTCTCCTTATTTTGTGTTGAACATTCCCTTCTTCCTTTGCTACTACAGGTTTCTCTCAAAATACAAAAATAAAAACTAACTCCTAAAACCAACAATTGCATTCCCTTTAGTCTTGTGTTGATTTGCAAGCTAAAAATTGAGTGCTTAATTTCAAATTCAAAAATACCTACCATATTAAATGCTGGTAGGAAAGACAAGCAATAGGTTTGCGTTGGGGGTTGGGTGAGTTGTCTGCTGACTACAAATTAAAATATTTCAACACAATAGGGAAAATCGTCCATGTTAAGTTCAAGGTTGATAATTGGAAATTTGACAATACTTGATTAGTAAGTGCAATAGCTTCTTTTGGATTTTGTATGAGAGTAGATACCTTAAATGATGTAGAAAATTCACCGATGTATCAGTAATTTAATTGTTTCAGAGTTGGAAAACTTTTGGAGTTTGGTTTTTAGATAGCCTATTTTTTTCTAATAGAGTGGAACTAATAAAGAATAGAGTAGATCCACAAACTAGTGGATTTTTGGGAAAAATCAATTAAGAACAAATCACCCAAAAAAACATTGGTTGGATAGACTTTGGACTTTGGAATAAGATATTTACTAGTTCAGCATATTAAATACATTCCAAACACATTCATATGACCTATAATTATTCAATTGAGAGTTTTTCGGGGACTACAATAGAAATGAATCTATTAATACCATTTATGTATTAATGGATAACTAGGAATAGCCACATACACATGAAATCCCTTATGAAATATTTTTATAAGAATTATCTTCATTAGTTATATATCTACACATTGACGTACTTAATGGGTAAATTCAAGGTATGATACACATTTTTTGCATCACACTAGAAAATATTTGAATACCTTAGGATACAATGCACAATATTCTAAGGGAATCCATGGGCTAGGGGTTTATCTACAAGTTCTTGAGCTATGAGTGTCTCTCATAGAATCTTCACCACCAAGTATCAAAGGACCAAGGGTCTCAAGGCTTACCCAAAAATGACAATGGATCACCCTCAAGGTATAGATTTTTCTCTACCCTCTTTCTATACTCCACCAAAAAATGTGGTTGAGGTCATCTCTTGGGGTGATGAAATTTTAAAGTAGGCCTCCAAAAGGGAAAGAGACACTTGGAACTTTTGATCTATAGTATCACATGAAGCATGAAGAAAGATTATGTGTGATCAAGTGCTTTTGGGTTGAATCACAAGACTTGAATCTCATTAAGGTTTTTGATCTCCGAGATTTCCAAATGGTGCAAGAGAGCATACACTATTAAGGGACCCAAAATATAGAAAAAAATTAATTTAACTCTACCTTAATTAATATTCCTAATTTAGTGGAAAACCAAGAATATTTGACCATGGAGCTATAAAATATAAGATTAGTAGTTTGGTTTTTATTGTCTTGGATGGGCGTGTGCTACAAAATATGTGTTAGATGTCATCACAGGGAAATACAATTTAGTTGATTAGTGCAAAGAAATGTTGAAAATTTTGAAACAAATTGACCAAGTATTAAAAGTAGCTATACCAAATAGGACTATCGATCCATAGAGTTGACTCACCAAATTTCCATAACCACTAGTTTACAAAGCACTACTTTTGATCTAAGAAGAAATATTTACTAAAATATATCACTAGGTACACAAAAAACTTGAGCAAGTTAGTTAAACTAAGGTAAAATTATTACAAATATGAAAAATTGAGAAAAAACAACATAACTCCCTATAATATTACCTCTCTATCAAAAGCTTGAAAGAAAATATTTAAAAAATAATGGAAAGCATGATTTTAAGAAGAAGAAAATCTATCAATTTTACAATTGACATATTTACTGAAGTATGAATGTAGTCACCAATCCACATAATGGTACTTCTAATTTTGAAGCATATTCATTGAACCAAGCCTAGAAGAACATAAACACTAAAGATAGAAAATTTTAGTTAGTTTGATCCATGATGTGAGCCCCACCAGTGGTGCTAGAAATGTGTGAGAGGAAATTGTGTAAATGTGAACAACCTAGATATCTAAATTGATCAACACTGTAACAACCAAACAAACACTTAGTTAAGGTGTTACAAAATAAAATCAAAACATAAATATAGCAATAAATTTCATGTTGACCACCTAGTTCCATGAAACTATTTTTTCCTTTGATGAATTTTATAGGTGCTCACTTAATTTGGAAGCATATCATTACATTCCAAGGTGTGTTTGTGAAAATGTCTAAGATGTATGAATAGTTATAGATTTTTTTCTAGAAGGAATGAAGGGTTATGATTGATTTGGGATATCAAGGATGGAGATGGCTTGATATGTCTCAAGCATGGTTTATGGCACAAGGAGATGGAGTGAGAAGATTGAGGGTACTATGAGGTACCTAAATGTAAGGTGCATCATAAGGCCATTTTTGTCCATTTCACTCAAAGAAGACAAGTGGGGAATTACAATTTAATCGTTTATGAATTTGAGGAAAAGATCCTGGATACCTCTAAGTACAAAGGTTCTTTTCCCAAATGGTGAGTTTAGTGAAGAAGGGACATGGTTATTGCATGGGGAATGGTAGAAAGTTAAATCATAATTAATCAATGATTAAGGAATGTGCACATGATTAGGATGGATTTAGGGAATAATGGGAGATTCAAAAAAGTGATGGAGGATGTGAAAAATAAGGGATATTAAATAAATTAAAATATTTATTTATTTTTTGGAAGAAAGTAGATAGGAGTAGGAATATAGCTAAACAATTAAATAATTAAATAAATATTTTTAAATAATTAAAAATAATTATTTACCCTAGGCTAAAACCTAGGGAAATGATTTAGAATGAAAGTGGGGATGATAAATATGTTGCATGTATGAAGTTTTTGTCATTGATGTCAACAAGTTTGTGTTGTCATTGATGATAGTTGTGTAGTGGTTGAGAAGACATTATTGCTTTGATTAGTTGTATTATGTTTTCATCAGTTAAGTTGATGATGTTAACCTCTATTGTTGCTTTGATAAGCTTCTGTTTATGGTTTAGATCTTGAGGATATTGAGAAAATTGATAAAATAAGGAAATTGGGTGTTGCAGAGGTGTTCTAGTTTGTAGAGGTGTTCTAGTTTTGCTTCACATTTATTCTTTGTTGAAGATTTTCTTGTGTGGATTGGATATGTTGGTTAAAGGTATTCAAAGTTTCTATACCCAGAATTTTTTCTTTTGGATTGATGGTCAAAGGAAGTTATGTTCAACAGTGTGTGAATTGGTTTTGTAGTCTTGCTTATAGAGGTGTCTGGGAGAATTATATTTGCTCTGTGTTTCTCTACAGTTGCTCTTCAAGTCTTGGGATTCTGAAATTATGTTGATAGTGTTGATCTCTTACCTGTGTCAAGAGTATTTGTGGTTTCATACTCCAAAAGTTGGATTTGAGTTGCAGTGTTTACTAGTGTATTTTGAGTGTACTAGGCATGTACATTTTGAAGGTGCAAGTTGTTGTGAAGGAGTTTGATGGATTTTAGGAGGATAGAGGAATATTATAGATCATGATGAAGTGTGGTATGTAGTTTTCAAGTCATCCTTGGATTTGAGGAAGTGTGCAATTCAAAGTTTAATGGTGTTTGCATGGGTAACGGTTGACCTAGTGTTTACACTACATTCGAAGATGTTTGAACATTAATGAAGGTGTAGTGTGGCATGTGAGAGTTGATTTGGGTCTTAGTTAAGTTTTGTATTGGTCCACTTTCATTCCTATCCATTGTGGGAATGCTTAATGCTGAGCTATTTTGAATTTGTAAAAGTGTAAGGTAGTATAGCCAACTTGAATATTTTTTCAAGCTGTGGATGTTATAAATGTAAGGCGATTTGATGCAAGATGAAGTGTGGAATAGACTTGAGTATTATAATGTGAAATTAAGTGCAAAGGTGTAAAATATAATGTGAGCTATAATGCAATATTATTGAATAAAGTGAGCTGAGGTATCTTGATCTCTTGAAGGATACTAGTGCTATTGGAGCTGTTGTGGTGGAATCTCTATTGCATTGAGATTTTGTTCTTTGTATAACATTCTATCTTCTTTCTTCTTTCTATTCATGTAGTCAGCCTGGGCTATAAGCCTTTCTAGACAATGTGTCATATTCTAGCAGTGAGCCTCTTTATACCATTTTTGCAATTACTTATATTGTAAGCTAATCCTCATAGTGGTTTTTCCCTTCTAGGTTTTTCAATGTAAATCTAGTGTTCTCTTGTGTATGGTGTTGGCTGTTTTAGTTTCTATTATCTGCTTTTCATGTTTAAACATTATAGCAGATTAAGGTTTTAATAAATTCATGTGGATCTAATTACTATTGAGGGTTTTAATGTTCTAATTTGATACAATTGATTTATTCCTTCTCTCAATTGTCTTTTTCATTCAACAATTGGTATCAGAGCAAGGTTCCTTAGAAAAACCTTGACTGCTTGAGGTAGATCTAGATGGTGTACAAGATGAGATCCCTATGTTTTATGGTATAGACTAGGCATTCTAGAAGGTGAATGTGGAAGGATATCTAATTTATCTTGGATATGAAGTTGCAAAGGTAGTAAATACTACATACACCATGCTTGCAAATGGATCGTGCATGAGTGATGAATTCAAGGCCTATGAAACAGGTGGTAAGGAAAGGTTTGTTATTTTGACTATTCTTGCAAATATTGAATTAGTGAAAGTTATGGATCTAAAAATTGCTAAAGAAGTTTGGGATAAGCTAGAAAGTATTTATGAAGGAGATGATAAGGTTAAACAAGCTAAGTTATAGAATCTAGAGGCACAATTTTAGAATTTGTGAATGTCTAATAATGAAACAATCATAGGTTACATGCAAAGGGTTAATGGACTAGTAAGTGCTATGAGAGGTCGTGATGCACAAGTCAAAGAATCTAAAGTGGTAAAGAAATTTATCATAACCTTTCCTTATTCTTATAGTGAAAAAGTTTCTACTATTGAGGAATTTGAAGATTTTAATACATACACTAGAGATCAATTGTATGGTACACTAACTACATTTGAAATGAGGAAAATTGGTCCAAAAAATGGTGCAAAAGTGGAGACTACTTTTAAGGCTAGAATTTTTTTTTGTTTTTTGAAGATTTAGATGGAGATGATCTTGATGATGGGTGATCCCACAATAGTGGTTTACAATTTTTGGCCAAACTGGACACTAAAATTTTATTATTTTTAACCAAATCTTCACATTTGGGCACCTATAGCATCTAAACCATGAGGGATCTAAAGATGATGCAAACTAGAGTCTCATCACATTTTGTATGTAGATTCTTAAAAAAAAATTCAAAATTTTTGGAATCAGATTGCACTTCTTTTTCCATCTCCCACGAAAATTGGTTTTTATTAGCAAATAGCATTTTTAAAAAGTGATGCACACTGTATAACACATAACTTTTTTTCCATGAAAGATAAAATTCTAATTCTGTCGAATTTAGATTTGTAACTTTGATATCTAGTGCTTCCACTTGGTTAGATAGTTTTTTATTGAATTTTTTTCTTTAATCAAGTTTCAAAGTCAAACCAAGTACAATTTAGACATAACGTGACCGTATAATGCGTAACTTCTTTTGTAGATATCAAAATTCTTTTTTTTTGTTGGATCAAGGACTTCAATATCTGGTGCACTCATATTTTTCAATTTCTTTTGATAATCTTCTATTTTTCCACATGTGCAAATTAGAGACCTTCATTTTCGATGAAAAACCTATGTTTAATAAAACTAAGAAATCAAATACATAATAAAACCAAAACATATTAAAATTATATTTGTTGGATAGCTCGTTATGAGGACTACCTGATTCCAATTGGGTTTGTGAAGATTCCTCCATTTTCACCCTCAACCCAAGCTTCAAAGCATAAAAATTTAGGTTTTTTTTGGTGAACAAGGTCAAAAATCAAGGAAAAGGGGGGTTCGCTAGAACCAGGGGGTTCTAGCGAACCCCCTTCCCAAAAGGGGATTTCATTTGTTTTTTTTTCGTGCATGCATTAAATGGTTTGAGCGAACCCTTTTTTGGTTCGTTTGAACCAATGAGTTCATTTGAACCCGCAAAGTGAAATTTTTTGACATGGGGTCATTTTTTATAAGTTTTCCTTCCTCATTTGAATTGTAAACCACTTTTGTGGGTTTACCTTGATGTGGAAGCTAACTTTGAAAGAAGAATAAAAAAGGGAACTAGTAAGTACAAGGGTAAGTTACCTTTCATGTGCTTTAGTTGTGAAATTATAAGTCACTATGCTTTAAGATGTCCAAACAGATTTGTGAACAGGAAGAAAATGGAAAAAAAAGTTAAGATGATCAACAAAAGCTACTATGTTAGAGATGATTTTGGTACATTTAATGATGAATTTGATTATGGATATGTTGATGATAAAGAATGTTTGTTCTTGGCTTTAAAAGATGAATATGGTTCTGCTAACTTTGAAATTTATGTAAAGGAAAGTGTCTCAGAGAAAAAGGATAAAGCTGGAGGTACCTTGGTATTGAATTTTCATGTTAAACAAGAGAAGAACTACCAGATTATTCATAGTGGTTTCTCAAATAATATGAATAGAGACAAGAGTAAGTTTGTTAAACTTGAAAAATATGATGGAGGACTTGTTAAATTTTGAGATGATTCATGTGCTAATATTTGCGGAATAGGTTCAATCAGTTTTGATGGAAAGCATAATACTGAAGACGTTTACTATGTTAA
This sequence comes from Sequoia sempervirens, assembly GCA_007258455.2. Classification (NCBI taxonomy): domain Eukaryota; kingdom Viridiplantae; phylum Streptophyta; class Pinopsida; order Cupressales; family Cupressaceae; genus Sequoia; species Sequoia sempervirens. Next base: position 8,936 of record VDFB02210918.1, read on the forward strand.
AGGTTATGGAATAACCTCTTGAGTGTTGGAAAAATGTGTAGAAAAGGATACAATCTTATGTTTCAAGATGATGGACCATGTGAGATCGGAAAAGGTCCTAGAACTGTAATTGTTATTGCAAAGAGGGTAGATGAAAATATCTATCAACTCAATGGTGATGATGGTCATTATTTTATGACTTAGATTAATGGTAGTTGGTTATGACATAGGAGAATGTGTCAAATCAATTTTGATAACCTAGTTAGAATCAATTTAGTTCAAGTAGTGAGAGATTTGTTGAGGATTATAAAGCCTATCAATGTTCTTTGTAGAGATTGTCAATTTGGAAAATAAACTAGAAGTTTCAAGGGAAAAGAACAATCTTCTACCGAATTGTTGGAATTGGTACACACATACCTTTGTGTTCTGATAAGAGTGAGAAGTCCTCAAGGTGATAGGTATTTCATGCTTTTGATTGATGATTATTCTAGAAAGACATGGGTTACCTTTCTTAGAGAGAAATTTGAAGCTCTAAATAGATTTAAAGCATTTAAAGCTATGGTTGAGAATGAAATGAATTTTAAGATGAAATGTTTGAGGTCTAACAGAGGCGGGGAGTTCACTTCCAATGAATTTATAATGTTTTGTGAGATTAATGGAATAAAGAGGCACTTGTTTATCCCTAGGACTCCTCAGCAAAAAGGAATTGTTGAAATCAAAAACATGATTGTTCAAGAAGCCACAAGGACTATGATGAGAGAAGCCAACCTACCAGAAGTCTATAGGATAGAACAAATACATAATATTGTTTACATACTTAACATAGTCCAAGAAAAAGCTGACAACACAAAAAAAACTATGAGTTGTGGTATGGAAGGATCCCTATTGTCAAGTACTTTACAACGTTTGGAAGAAAATGCTATATCAGAAGAGATGATGAAAACTTAGGAAAATTTGATTCAAGGTCTAATGAAGGTATCTTGGATATTCTACTAAAATCAAAGCTTACAAATGTTACAACAAAAGGTTAAGAAGGATTGTTGAAAGTGCAAGTGTCAAGGTTGATGAAGACTTGTAGAATTTAGTTGTAATAGATGGATATGAGTCAAATGAGCTTGCATTGAGAGAAGAAGAAGAAAAAGATAAAAGAAAAGAAGTGTAAAATGAAGAGGAAGAAGCTCCATAAAAGACCCCTAAGACCCCTAAGTATGTGTAGAGAAATCATTCCAAAGAATAGATCATTGGAGACAAAAGCAAAGATGTGTTGACAAGAAAAAGAGTTGTTGAAATGGATGTGAAAACTACTTTCTTGAATGGAGAGCTGGAAGAAGAAGTTTGCATGGAACAACTGAAAGTATTTCTATTGCCAGATAAAGCTAATATTGTCTATAGATTGAAGAAGGAACTATATCCAGATTAAAACAAGATCCTAGAGCTTGGTATGCAAGGTTGGAAATATATTTGATACAACAAGGATTTAATAAAGGCACCACAAATAGTAATCTTTACATTAAATTTGAGAAAGATTGAATCTTGATAGTGGTTGTGTATTTTGATGACATAATATTTAGAGGAAATGAAGCTATGCGCAAAAAATTTGTAGGAGAGATGTAGAAATAGTTTGAGATGTCTATACTATTTGGGTAGATGAATTTCTTCCTTGGGCTACAAATCAATCAAACATATAACAACATATTCATTTCACAATCAATGTATGTTAAAGAGATGTTGAAGAAGTTTGGAATGGGTGACTCCAAAAAGATATGTACTCCTATGATTAGGGTAAACCCACAAAAGTGATTTACAATTCAAGTGAGGAAGGAAAAGTTGCAAAAAATGACCTCATGCAAAAAAAATTGGTTTTAGGGGTTCAAATGAATCCTTTGGTTCGAGCAAACCAAAAAAGGTTTTGAATGAACCATGGTTCGAGTGAACCAATTAAATGCAAGGTCCCACCATTCCTACCAAAAAAAAAAAGGAAAATAATTTTTGAAAGGGGATTCGAATGAACCCTGGTTCGAGAAAACCCCTGGGGGTTCGAATGAACCCCCCTGGTTCACCTGAACCCCCCTTTTCCCACATTCTCACTCTATGACACCAAAAAAGTCCAAAATTTTGCACTCCAAAGCTCAGGTTGAGGATCAAAATGAAGGAGAATTCACAGACCCAACTGGATGATGGTAGTCCTCAGAATGAGCTATCCAACGAATATAATTTTAATATGTTTTGGTTTTATTATGTATTTGTTTTTTTAGTTTTATTAAACATAGGTTTTTCACTGAAAATCAAGCTCTCTATTCTGCACATGTGGAAAAATAGCAAATTATCAAAAAAAAATTTGAAAAATATGAGTGCACCAAATATTAAAGTCCTTGATCCAACAAAAAAAAATTGAATTTCAATACATAGAAAAAAATTTATGTGTTATACAGTCTTCCTAACTGTGAATTATAATTGGTTTGACTTCAAAACTTGATTAAGAAAAAAAATTCAATAAAACACTATCTAACCAATTGGAAGCACTAGATATCATAGTTACAAATATAAATTTGAAAGAATTAGAATCTTATCCTTCATGGAAAAAAAATTATGCATTATACGGTGAGCTTCACTCCTTAAAAATGTTGTTTATTGAAAAAAACTAGTTTTTGAAGGAGATGGAAAAGAAAGTGCAATCTGATTCCAAAATTTTTGAAAAAAATATATTTGGAATCTACAGACAAAATGTGACAATTTACTAGTTTGCATCATCTTCAAATTCTTCACGGTTTAGCCACTATAGGTGCCCGAAAGTGAAAATTTAGTTAGAAAAAAATATTTCAGTGTCTAGTTTGGCTAAAAATTGTAAACCAGTATTGTGGGATCAGCCATTACTAGTTGCAAACTAAGCAAGGATGATGAATCCCCTAAGGTTTATTAAAGCAAGTATAGATCTATGATTGGTGGATTTCTATACTTAACTGCTACTAGACCAGATATCATGCATGTAGTTTGTCTTGTGGCTAGATTTCAAGAAGATCTTAAAGAGACACATGTTGCAGCAGTGAAGAGGATATTTAGATATTTGAAGGGAACTTCAAATTATGGCTTGTGGTATCCTAAGGATACTGATTTCACATTAAGTGCTTATATAGATGTATATTGGGCTTGTTGTGTTGATCATAGGAAAAAGTACTAGTGGTGGTGCATTCTTTCTTGGATGTAGATTGGTATCTTGGCTTAGCAAGAAACAAGATTCTATTTCTAGCTTTTGTGATAATACAAGTGCAATCAATATTTAGAATAATCCAATGATACATTCAAGAACAAAGCATATATAAATTAGGTATCACTTTTTGAGCTCTGAGAAGGTCATGGAGAATGGAGTAAATCTTGAATATGTACCTACAAAGGATTAGAATGTTGACATATTTATTAAGGCTCTTCCTAAGGATACTTTTGAGTATCTTCAGGAGAAGATGGGGTTATTTCCCCTCCTTTGAAGTAGATTCATATGGAGATGAATCATTCTAGTGGATATATGGATTCATTCTTTTTCTAGACTAATATTGGTGGCTACCTCTTAGGGGGAGTAGGTAGTGACATTATTGCAGTATGGAATATATGTTTTCATGGTGCAGAGGTTGTTGTGTTGATTGGTGTGTACTCCTAAGGGGGAGTATTTAGAGCAGTTGCAAGTATCTTGGTTGTATGTCAAAAGGGGAGAATAATGCAATATTTTATCCTTTTCCATTTATGTCAAAGGGGGAGAGACAGAGAATTCATGTGAAAAGGTTTGCTTATACAGAGGGAAAATGAGACATGTGAAAAAGGAAAGCATCAAAGGGGGAGATATTGTAATGAGTTAATTGTGCAATGCGGAGAAAAGAGAAAAGGGAAAAGGTATGTTCAAGGTTTTCTGTCTTTGATGATTTTTCACATCATATGTTGTCATCAATGAAAAAGGGGGAGATTATTGCAAGTATGAAGGTGTTGTCATTGATGTCAACAATCTTGTGTTGTCATTGGTGATAGTTGTGCAGTGGTTGAGAAGATATTGTTTCTTTGATTAGTTGCATTATTTTTTCATCAATTAATTTTCTAATGTTGACCTATGGTGTTCCTTTGATAAGCTTCTATTTATGCTTTAGATGTCAAGGATATTGAGAAATTTGATAAAATAAGGAAACAAGGTGTTGTAGAGGTGTTCTGATTTGCAAAGGTGTTCTAATTTTTCCTCACATTTCTTCTAGGTTAAAGATATTATTGTGTGGTTTGGATATGTTTGTTAGAGGTGTTCAGAGTTTTTATATCCATAATTTTGGCTTTTGGATCAATTGTCAGATGAAGTTATGTTTAGTAGTGTGTGAACTAGTTTTGTAGTGTTGCTTATTGTGGTGTTTGGGAGAAATGTAATTGCTCCATGTTTTTCTACAGTTTCCCTTCAATTATTGCAATTATGAAGGTATTTTGATGGTGTTGATCTCTTTCATGTGTCAAGAGGATTTGTGGTTTGATACTATAGAAGTTGGATTTTAGAGTTGTAGTGTTTGGCAATGTAGTTTGATTGTACTAGGAATGTACATTCTAAAGGTACAAATTGTTGTGAAGGATTTTGATAGATTTCAATAAGATAGAGGAATATTCTAGATCATGATGAAGCATGGTATGTGGTTCACAAGTCATCCTTGGAATTGAGGAAGTGTGTAATTCAAAGTTTTATTGTGTTTTCATGGGTAACAGTTGACCCAGTGTTTACACTACATTCAATGATGCTTGAACATTAATGAAGGCATAGTGTGGCATAGGAGATTTGATTTGGGTCCTATTTAAGTTTTGTATTTGTCCACTTTTGTTCCTATCCACTGCTAAAATGCTTATTGTGGACCTCTTTTGAATTTATAAAAGTGTAAGGTGAGTATAGCTGACTTGAAGATGTTTTTCAAGTTGCAGATGGTATAAATGTAAGGTGAGTTGATGTGAGTTGAAGTGTGTAATAGAGTTGATTATTGTGATGCAAAATTAAGTGCAGAGGTGCAAAATGTAGTGCAAGCTATAATGCAAGATTGCTGAATGTAGTGAGTTGAGGTTTCTTGATCTCTTGAAAGATGCTAGTGTTGTTGGAGCTATTATGGTGGAATCTCTGTTAAATTGAGATTGTGTTCTCTATTTAACATCCTATCTTCTTTCTTCTATCTATTCCAGTAGTGAACTTGAGCTATGAGCCTTTGTGGATAGTGTGTCCTATTATAGTAGTGAGCCTCTTTGTACTAGTTTTGCAATTACTTATATTGTGAGCTAATCCTCACTTTGGTTTTTCCCTTCTAGGGGTTTCCATGTAAATCTGGTGTTCTCTTATGTATGGTGTTGGCTATTTCAATTTATGTTATCTACTTTTCATGTTTAAACATTATAATAGATCAAGGTTTTAATGAATGCATGTGGATTTGATTACCTATTGAGGGTTTTAATGTTATAATTTGATACAACTGATTCACACACCCTCTACATTGTGTTGTTCATTTAACAAAATATTAATTAAATAAAAATATATCTTTTCTAGTTAACATAATGTTTAGAAATGGGAGGAATTAAGATAAATTGATCAAATGTAAATGCATAATTCTAGGTGTCCACAATAACCATTTCTAGGGAATTGAATAAGGTTCCATATAGCTAAAAAAATCCATTTTATGTGGGTTTGCAAATCAAATTAAGGGCTTGTATGACCTTTATAAGTATGACTGAGGTGCTTGAAGTAGGTTCTATCATACAATCATGTATCAACTTATCCTTGTAAATAAGTGCCAAGTGGAAAGAGATTATTTTAATTTCACTTACCTCACTTATTTAAAAATTATTAGATAGTAGGTGTTGTAAGGATTATTTCTACTACATCTATGAGTGACATTATTTATCTAGTTGATGCATTTTTTTCCTTTTTGAGTGCTTCTATCAATATTTTCATCTATTCAACAATGTAAAACAATTTCCAAAATGTGACACTAACTATGAATTTATCAAGTTTCTGAATGATCTTGAAAGGGATACCAACTTTAGTATCCTTATTCATAGTGGAATCAAATTACATGCAATTTTTTATTTCATATGGTATATGGTTTTTGAACTCAATCATGACTACTATTTTTCTACTATTCTTTTCATTTCATATTAATTATATTTAAATCCTATGAATATTATGAAAATAGAATTAGATGTCATTAATATGATACAAAAACATACTTCCTTCTAATTTTTCTTTATGGGTAGAGTTATTTTTTATTAGGTTTTTTTTTTTATTTTTTTTTCTCATTCTCTTGTTTACTAGTCAAATTTGGACTAGATAAAGTTATTTTCTATGATATTTTTGGAGATGTATCAAGCTCATATTGATTGTAGGATTTTGAACTCTCCCAACTCACTAATGTTCGCTCCAAATTGCTTGCTTACTCCATATTATTTAGTAGTAGGTTGTTAATCATTATAATCATGGTGCAGGAGCACCTGCCAAAGTGCAAGCTTGTCTTGAAGTTTTTAGTTTCAATCCATTTTGCTTGTGTTTTGTAAGGTGTTGAACACCATCCTGATTGTGATTGAGGATTTTTGGTTCTTAGGTTAGAGTGGTGTGGTTCAATAAAGTTTGGAAGCTTAGGTTTGGGTCATTTTCCTACAATAGACAAAAGTTGAAAAACACACTGTGTTTTCCAACAGCATGCTTTTGGCCATTCTTAGGCTCGGGAAAGAAAAACTAACGGTTTCCTTGGTTTGAAATGAAATCTCTCGACCTTTGAGGGAGGTTGGGTTTTTTTGAGTGTTGGCAGTTTCATGTGAATAACAAGAATACATTGAATTTTGGGTGTGAAAATATAGTTTTTCTATTCTTACGTCTGGAACAGCAGTTAGATGAATTAAGTAAAGCATTTTTTGGCTTAATTAGCATGTAGAGTAGTATTTTGAATCAGTCTTGTGGCATTTTAGTTAGCTAGTTCATCTTTGTTTTCCATTTTTGTAAATTCTCTATTTTTTTCCTTATTGTTGTTTTGTCTGAAACTAGTAAAAATGGGGTTCTAGGCCGCATTCTTCCCATGCCAACAAGCATGGACTCATTGGGAATGTATTCAGGATCCCTACCTATACATATCTTATTTGTAGAAGTCAGTAGCAGTTCTGGAATCATGATTAAAGTCTTTCCCTAGGCGAGTTCATGAAACCCAGCTTGGGAAGACAATTATTTGCTCAGACCTAACGTGGCAGGGGTGATGAATTTTTGTTAAAGCAGTGTGTGAAATGTTTGCAGGAGCCTTCATAAAGGTTCTCATGATAGTAGAGTTGTTGGCTAATCCTTTGGAGGTTGGAACAAGCAAAGCAGTCCAAGAAAAGGGCAAGAAAAGCCCTTGTTTTTGCAAGAACATGGTACACCTGAGTACAGACAGAAAAGAGTCCAAAACTTCAAGAATCTGTTAGTGCTTTGGATTTGAGCCATGGTGTCAGAAGGGTGTTAGGTCTAAATAGTTGAAGGAGAGAAGTATTAAGCATTTTTCTTGTTTGAGGAGGCCTAATAGGGGCTCAATCCTAGTAGCCCTTCCCAAACCCTAGACTAGGGTTTTGTGATAGCGATGGAGAATCAAAGCATGGAGGTTAAACAAGAACCCTTCCTTGATGGTTTTGAAACCATAGAATCCTATGCACACCCCTGCAAACATGTTAGGAGGCATTAGAGGCTATCTAGTCTTTAAAAGGATTAAGGGCTAGGAAGAGTGAGAGAGGAAGAACACCGAGTTGACTTGGTAGCAGCAAACTAGTGATGATTGCAGGGTTGGCAAATGAACCAAGGGTGCCTTAATAGCAGAGGACCTATAGGTTGAGTGGTGGAGGAGGTGACACCAAGGGTTATCAAAGGTGAGACCTAGAGCATTGAGATTGTGATTGTCTCAATCCAACCCCGTCCCTATCAGATTGGTATCAGAGCAAGTGAAAGATTTGGGAAAGAAATCTTGCATGTCAGACATTGAGTCAAGTGATTCTTTGACCATGAACTAGCTAAGATGGTCGAAGAGCAAGAAGAAGACAATAAGCAATTGAGGGAAAGAATAGCCCAACATGAGATAGCAGTAAGAAGTGCATAGTTTGAGGGAAGAATTCCAAAAGAAGAAGAGATAGCAGAGGAGGATAAGACCCCTATACCTAATCCTATTTTGAAGGAGGAGCCTTTCTTGAAGGCATTGAAAGCCTTGAGTGGAAAAGCACTTGAAGGCATCCCACTGTTTAGTGGAAAGATGGAACCTGATTTGGTAATGGACTGGATAGAAGGCATGGAGAATCACTTTGAGTGTGATGGAGTCACTGAAGCTCAGAAGGTGAAGGTTGCTAAGTCAAGATTGAGAGGATCAACCTTGACATGGTGGAAGTTCATCCAGACTGAAAGGGAGAAAGAAGGAAAACAACCCATAGCAACTTGGAAAGGCATGATTGCTAAAGTGAAAGAATCCTACATGCTAGATGATTATGAGATCCAATTTCACAAGAAGAGGCAAAGCCTAAGGCAGAAAAACCAAGATGTAAGCACTTACACTGAGGAGTTTCAAAAGCTCTGTATGAGGTCAAATGTGACAGAGGATGAGAGCCTCAAAGTGGCTAGGTACCTTAATGGTTTGAAGTGGAATATCCAAGAGGAAATGGCCTTACTAAGTCCCAAGACCGTACACCAATGTTATCAGTTGGCTATCAAGATAGAGGAAAGGAACAAGAGGAGGCAAGATCAGTCTTCTAGAGGCAAAGGCAAAGGCAGAGATCAAAGAGATCAAAGAGGACAGTGTGGTGGTTACCAAGGAAGAGGTAGTGACCAAAGAAACCAAGGAGAATCAAAACTCACTGAGCATGGAGGTGAAACATCTTCAAGAGGAGGATTTAATAGAGGAAGAGGACCTCAAGGAGGTTCAAATAGGGGAAGAGGAGTAGGCAGAAGTAACTCCTACTTTGCCACCATGAAATGTTATCACTACAATCAGCTAGGTCACCCTGCTTATAGGTGCCCGGAGAAAGCATCTTCAAGCAATGAGAAAAGAGTGGCTTATGCACAAGAGGACATCATGAGTCCTAAGGCAACTGAGATCAGTCATATAGAATATGAAATTGGAGAGAGTGATGTTTAATAGAGTGCTGATCAGACAACCAGTCAAGGAGGAACCTAAGAAAAGAAGAGCCCTTTTTAGAATAAGGTACAAAATACTTGGTAAAGTATGCAAGGTCATTGTAGATTCTGGTTCTATAGATAATATAATCTCAGAGGAGGCAGTAACTAAACTGAAATTGCAAAAGGTACCTCATGTTAACCCCTACAAGGTCACATGGCTGAATAAAGGGCAGAGTGTTTTGGTTAATGAGCAAGTAATAGTGGAATTTTCCATTGGAAGGTATAAAGATAAGCTAGTTTGTGATGTATTACCCATGGATGCATGCCATGTTCTACTTGGAAAGCCATGGCAATATGAAAAAGGTGCTATATATCATGGGAAGGAGAACACCATTGAATTCAAGAAGGATGGAAGAGCTTTCAAGTTGCAGTCATTATTAGAAGAAGATGAATGATAGTCCAAGGTACCAAACATCATGTTGAGTAGTGGTAAGGAGTTTATCAGCAATCTACATCAAGGAGGTGATGGTTATGTGGTTTTAATGCAGCCCAAAGAGGAAGAAAAGGCTGAAAGGATAGTATTACCAGCAGCAGTCCAAAACTTACTTGATAAGTACAAGAGTATAGTGAGTGATGGAACACCTGCAACTCTACCACCAAAGAGAGCAATAAGTCATAAAATTGATTTCATACCTGGAGCTTCCTTACCTAACAAAGCAGCATACAAACTCACACCAAATCAGAATCTTGAAGTGGCTAGACAAGTGAAGGAGTTGTTAGATCAAGGCTTGATTCAGAAGAGTATTAGCCCATGTGCAGTCCTAGTGGTTTTGGCAACAAGAAAAGGTGGTAAGTGGAGATTATGCATTGATTCTATAGCAATTAATAGAATCACCATTAGGTATAGGTTTCCTCTTCCTAGAATTGAAGACCTAATGGATTGTCTTGGAGGTGCAAAATTCTTCACCAAGTTGGATCTTAAGAGCGGGTATCATCAAATCAGAATCAAGGAGGGTGATGAATGGAAGACAACTTTTAAGACAAATGATGGCTTATATGAGTGGAAAGTGATGCCATTTGGACTCTCAAATGCCCCTAGCACGTTCATGAGACTAATGAATGAGGTGCTTAAGGATTTCACAGGGATTTTTGTGGTAGTCTATCTTGATGACATACTGATTTTCAGTAAGACAGTAGAAGAACATTTGAAACATGTGGAGATAGTACTTAAAAGGATGCAAGAAGAACAGTTGGAAATCAACCTTGAGAAGTGTGAGTTCTTCAAACAAAAACTTGTGTATCTAGGCTTTGTAGTATCCCAAGGAATGTTGAAGATGGATCCAAGCAAGGTGGAAGCTATCCTAAACTAGCCCACACCAACCACAGCAATAGAGGTAAGGAGCTTTCATGGTTTAGCTCAGTTTTATAGGAAATTCATCAGGAATTTTAGTGGTATATGTGCACCAGTTCTAGATACTATTAAGGGTGGTCTAAAAACAAAGTTTAAGTGGACTCAAGAGGCTGATAAAGGGTTTGAGAAGCTGAAACAAGAAGTGGCAACTCAACCAATTTTGTTATTGCCTAGTTTTGATAAGTTGTTCATAGTTGAGTGTGATGCAAGTGGAGTAGCAGTAGGAGGAGTACTTAGTCAAGAAGGTAGCCTATAGCCTTCTTTAGTGAAAAGCTCAATGAAGCCAAGCAAAAGTACTCTACCTATGATCTAGAACTATATGCTTTAGTGCAGTCGCTTAGGAAGTGGAGGCATTATTTATTTCCCAAAGAGTTTGTGGTCTTCACAAATAACCAGGCACTTAGTTACATCAACACCCAAGAGAAGCTAAGTAATAGACACTTGAAATGGATGGAATACATCCAAGCTTTCACTTTTACCATCAAGCATAAGAAGGGACAAATGAATAAGGTGGCAGATGCATTAAGTAGGAGAATGTTGACAGTGTAGGAAATACAGCTGAAGAGCATTGGATTGGAGAGTTTCAAAGACCTCTATGGTGATGATGAAGACTTTTTAGAAGCCTACAAGGTATGCTCTAATTTTGAGAATCACTTTCATAGTTAGTATGCTGAGTATACATTGCAAAATGGACTGTTATTTAAGGGTAATCTGTTATGTGTCCCAAGAGGATCAATGAGGGAAAATCTGATCCAAGAGAAACATAATGGCAGTCTTAGTGGGAATTTTGGAATAAATAAAACTTTAGAGCTGGTACAAAGGTTCTATTACTAGCCTAAGTTGGCAAGAGATGTTAGGAAATATGTGGAGCAGTGTGTAGTTTGCATGAAAGCCAAAGGGGGAGATAGCAATGCAGGTTTGTATCAACCTTTACCCATTCCAAATAGACCATGGGAGTGTGTTAGTATGGATTTTATGGTAGGACTCCCCAAGACTAGGGTAGGGTTTGATAGTATTTATGTAGTTGTGGACAGATTTAGCAAGATGAGTCACTTTATCCCTTGCAAGACTACACATGATGCTAGCTACATTGCCCATCTTTTCTTCAGGGAGATAGTAAGGATCCATGGATTTCCATTAAGCATTGTTTCTGACAGAGATGTGAAGTTCATGAGTCATTTTTGGAAGACACTTTGGAGCAGATTGGGAACAAATTTTTCTTTTAGATCAGCTTACCATCCTCAAACCGATGGTCAAACAGAGGTTGTTAACAGAGTGCTAGGTAACCTTTTGAGGTGCTTGACAAAGGAATATGGACAGACATGGGATGTGGTGATTTCTCAAGCTGAGTATGCTTATAATGACAGTATAAACAGAACTACAGGGAAAAGTCCATTTGAAGTGGTGTATGGGATGCCCCCAAGAGGCATATGTGAGATTAGAGATCTGGAATCCATGGAGAATAGGAGTGGACATGCAGAAGACTTCACTTAGACCATGAAGGAGATCCATGTGCAGGTTAAGAAGACAATCATAGCAGCAACACAAAACTTGAAAGATAAAGTTGATGTGTCAAGGAGAGATGTGCAATTTGCAGTAGGTGACTATGTTATGGTCCATCTTAACAAATAAAGGTTGCAGAAGGGAATGTCAACCAAAATGTAGATGAAACAAGTGGGACCATGCAAGGTGTTAGCCAAGTATGGGAAGAATGCATACAAGATAGAATTACCATCAGATTTGGGCATATCTCCAGTATTTAATGTTGCTGATTTGATTAGGTATAAGGGGACAGTCAGTGATGAAGTTCAGAACAATCAGGTTATCTTTAAGGATATCAATAATATACCCCTTCCTAATCAGGAGAAACCTCAGGCAGAGAAGATCTTGGAGTCCAGGGTGAAGAAGGCTACAAGACATAAGATGTACATGGAGCACCTTGTCAAGTGGAGGAACAAACATGAATATGAGGCTACCTAGGTTGAGGAAGCTGACTTTAAGAACCTAGGCATTGATCTATCACTGATATCAGCTCAAGTTCCTTGATCTTTGTGCAGAGAGGGGGAGAATGGTGCAGGAGCACCTGCCAAAGTGCAAGCTTGTCTTGAAGTTTTTAGTTTCAATCCATTTTGGTTGTGTTTTGTAAGGTGTTGAACACCATCCTAATTGTGATTGAGGATTTTTGGTTCTTAGGTTAGAGTGGTGTGGTTCAATAAAGTTTGGAAGCTTAGGTTTGGGTCATTTTCCTACAATAGACAAAAGTTGAAAAACACATTGTGTTTTACAACAGCATGCTTTTGGCCGTTCTTAGGCTCGGGAAAGAAAACCTAACGGTTTCCTTGGTTTGAAATGAGATCTCTCGACCTTTGAGGGAGGTTGGGTTTTTTTGAGTGTTGGCAGTTTCATGTGAATAACAAGAATACATTGAATTTTGGGTGTGAAAATACAGTTTTTCTGTTCTTGCGTCTAGAACAGTAGTTAGATGAATTAAGTAAAGAATTTTTTAGCTTAATTAGCATGTAGAGTAGTATTTTGAATCATTCTTGTGGCATTTTAGTTAGCTAATTCATCATTGATTCCCATTTTTGTAAATTCTCTATTTTTTTTCCTTATTGTTGTTTTGTCTGAAACTGGTAAAAATGGGGTTCTAGGCTGCATTCTTCCTATCCCACCAAGCATGGACTCATTTGGAATGTGGTCAGGATCCCTGCCTATACATATCTTAGTTGTAGAAGTCAGTAGGAGTTCTGGAATCATGATTAAAGTCTTTCCCTAGGCGAGTTGATGAAACCTTGCTTGGGAAGACAGTTATTTGCTCAGACCTAACTTGGCAGGGGTGATGAATTTTTGTTAAAGCAGTGTGTGAAATGTTTACAGGAGCCTTCATAAATGTTCTCATGATAGCATAGTTTTTGGCTAATCCTTTGGAGGTTGGAACAAGCAAAGCAGTCCAAGAAAAGGGCAAGAAAAGCCCTAGTTTTTGTAAGAACATGGTACACCTATGTATGGACATAAAAGAGTCCAAAACTTCAAGAATCTGTTAGTGCTTGAGATTTGAGCCATGGTGTCAGAAGGGTGTTAGGTCTAAATAGTTGAATGAGAGGAGTATTAAGCATTTTTCTTGTTTGAGGAGGCCTAATAGGGGCTCAATCCTAGTAGCCCTTCCCAAACCCTAGACTAGGGTTTTGTGATAGCGATGGAGAATCAAAGCATGGAGGTTAAACAATAACCCTTCCTTGATGGTTTTGAAACCATAGAATCCTATGCACACCCTTATAAACAAGTTAGGAGGCATTAGAGGCTATCTAGTCTTTAAAAGGATTAAGGGCTAGGAAGAGTGAGAGAGGAAGAACATCAAGTTTGACTTGGTAGTAGCAAACTAGAGATGATAGCAGGGTTGGAAAATGAACCAGGGGTGCCTTAATAGCAGAGGACCTACAGGTTGAGTGGTGGAGGAGGTGACACCAAGGGTTATCAAAGATGAGACCCAGAGCATTGAGATTGTGATTGTCTCAATCCAACCCTGTCCCTATCAAATCAACACTCAAACTATGATTTTTGTGTAAGTTATCTTTAAAATGGATACTTGTGGGAGTCATTATAAAATTATGAGATATAGAGAAACAATAGCACCATTCATTCATTTATTCCATGTAATTTTTTTAATGCTATATCCAACTCTTTATTAAGATTTCAATAGTTCCTCTATAGTACTTCTTCTATTGGTGCTACTTAGTTTTATTACATTAGGGACCTAGGTGTTTGGTGTATGGATTTCTTCCAATTTTATTAGTTTCTAAGGAACGTCCATGACCTTGACTAGTGTGCTAGTTCTATTAATAGTTATTAGGATGTTTAAACTATATTTATGTATTATAATAAATTATTTGAAAGTAGTGACAACATTGGACATGGTGTAGACTAGATTTCCCATAAATTTTGTAAGGAGTTGATGATTCAAAAAAGTGATATTCTAGTTTGGGCTTGATAAAAATTAGATATTAGCTGGTGGTGTGGTTAGATATTTATGAGCAATGATATGATAGGAGGGGGTCCAACCTACCTCTAAATGAGATCATTTTATACTACCAAGGACTACTTGCATCATATAGGATATAATTCCCTCATTATTTATTTAAATGGTTATTTTATAGTGAATAGCCCTAATGTAGTTGTTATATGACATAAAATTGGAGGATAGATCTCAATAATATTAAACTATCAGCTCTTTTAGAATCTAGTGTTTAAGTCATACAACATATCCATGGGATCTCTTTTGATTGTAACTAGTTATTCTTCTAATGATTAAGAACCACCCTTTTCCTTATATATATTGAGAAATACTTGACATAGCTTGTGACTATAAGTAAAGAATATTTATGAGAGTAAGTGGTACTAATTTAGAACCCTTCTCTTGAAGTTAGTGGTAATAAATTTGATAATAATATTTTATTCATTATTAAAGTGAACCATGTAGTGACTCATGATGTCATGAAAATGCTCCATTAGTGTAACATGCTTCTTTCTAGTGAAGTGAGGAAGATAATATAAATAAGAATCTATAATTGTTCCTTATACACTACTAAATTTGACACCATTTTCTGACGGATGTTGGTCGGTCATTCGACAAATCTTTGTCGAACAAGTGACGAAATGACTAAAATATTTTCGTCACTATTTTTTTCGTCGAAAGGTCAACGATGAATTAAATGTTGAAATAACAACACAGATTCTTCAGTCGTTGGCATCATAAAATGACTCAGACTTTCATCAGAATATTGACAAAAACTTTGTGTATCCATCGACGAATTACACCAGAAGTTCATCGCCATTTTGATGAAATGGGCAAGAAGCAGCGTCAAAACAACACCAGATGTTCGTCGCCATTTTGACGAAATGGGCAAGGAGTAGCGTTGAAACATCACCAAAAGTTTGTTGACAGTGCGATGAAATGGGAAAGTAGTAGTGTCAAAACAACACCAAGAGTTCGTTGAAATTGCGACGAAATGGGCAAGGAGTAGCATCGGAAGAATGCCAAAAGTTCATCGAAAGTGCGACGAAATGGGAAAGTAGTAGCATCGAAACAACACCAAAAGTTCATCAAAATTGCGATGAAATGGGCAAGGAGTTACGACAAAACCTTTGTCATAGATATATCAACTTTGTCGAACCTTTTCGGCGATTCATCGGTGGGTTTCGTCAAAATTGCGATGAAACAATGCAATTTTTTTTAAAAAAAATATTCATGGAAATGTACCATTGTGGAGACTAATGACTGATCATACATACAGAATGCATATTGGTTTGATGCTTCAAACAATGCATTTCTTATATTGAAAAGTGCATTACCTTATTGAGCTTCTCTTTGTTTCAAGAATAGTTTAATATTCTCTACTTAACAAGGCCAACCACATGACGGTGGAAGCTCATTTGGCCCCTCCCCCCTCACATCACTCTCAATTCCCCATACCCAATCATATAACATTAATCATTAATCATTAATCATATCATTCATTCATCCATTAATAACATATAACATTCATTCATTCATCCATTAATAACATATAACATTATTCATTCATCCATTAATAACATATAACATTCATTCATTAACATATAACATTCATTAATTAACATATTCATATTCATTAATTAACATATAATATTCATTCTTTCAGCTTCTACATATTATCAAAAATATGGTTGTCATGATATGATTACAATCACTTTTTTTTTTGTTTCTTATTTAAAGCTAAATAAAGTTGAAGTGGAATATCATTTTCTAAATCAATATATGTCCCCCCTTTAGTTGTTCCACCCTCTGCTTATGATATTAATGTACTCCTAGTCGTCTGCTCATGATGTGGATGCCACTGCAAGGGGGGGTCTATTGCAATAAGAAATAAATGTTAAACTGATATGTTTTATTATTATTGTTACAAGTATTTCATTAATTAAAAGAACATTAGAGTGGTTCTCTTTACCTGATGGGTCCATATCATGTTCCTGAACTTTTGTTATAGACTCATGCTCAACATGCTGAACACCCTCTAAATCTTGATCCACAGTTGAAACACGAAAGGTTACATTAATTAATACACCAATTGAAATTAAATATGTTTAAGAGAACATGAGGGTGGTTCTCTTTACCTCATGGGGCCACATCATGTTCCTGATCTTCTCTAGCTTGATCATGCTCAACACGTTGATCACGCTCTACATGCTCTAAAGTTGAAACACAAAAGGTTACATTAATTAATACACCAATTGCAATTAAATATGTTTAAAAGAACTTTAGAGTGGTCCTCTTTACCTTATGGGGCCACATCATATTCTTGATCTTCTCTAGGCTGATCATGCTCAACATGTTGATCACGCTCTACATGCTCTAAACTACTGGGATGCACACCATGACCTTCATCTGCACGTTGTGCTCCACCCTCACCAGGCTGCACTCCAATGTCATGTGCATTATTATCATTGCTTGAATGTTTAAAACAAATAGGCATATAATTACTTTATGGTGGAAATTAATATTAAATAGATTGCACAAGTATTCAATTTTAAATAAACTTTATTGAGTTTATTTACCTATGTGTCGGATGCAATGGAAGATTTTGTTTGCCTAGTCAAGACTCTTAGGCATTCAGCCAAGGCTCCCTAGCCTTGTTGGAAGGCAATCTTCAAGTCCTCTTCTGTGGGAACTCTGTTGAATTCAAAGCCCTACATTTTTGCATAAGATCATGAATTTTGCTTCTATGGTGTGATAAAACCATAATTGTTTTCAATTTATTATAATTTGGATTCCATATTTCATTTATTGATACTTACAATTCGTGTGGCTAATTTCATATAACCACCAGAGCCAAGTTTGTGTTGCCCGTGCTTTTCTAGTCTTGCCTTTGTTTCCTTCGATGTGTCGGGCAGCCTATGAAAAGTTTGAAATACATTAGATTATGTAAAAATAAAGAGTAATCTGTATATAATTACATTGTTGATAGTATCACACATAGCAGCATTAATCGTTTGGGGAAAAATTGGCAAACCAAAAGTTCAGGATTTTTTGAAAAAATTGGGAAAAAATCGGGAAAAGATCGGGAAAAAATCGGATTTACAAAAAAACACAAAAATTTAAAGAAAAACATTCAGAAACTACTTTTAAAAAAAAAATGAAACAGCATCACAGGACATTGAGCAAATAAAATCTGAGTTCAATCCATGAATTATAGAAAATAGATTTTTGTTGGTTATATTCATATCGTTGATTACATTGCACAAAACACACTGTTGCGCAAATATCAGGATGGTGACGATTGTTTTATGCTACATTTTCATACATGTCTACCAAAACTTGTTTTATCAAGCAGTTCAACTTTGCCTTGTTTTGCTATATTTAAAATCCTAAAATAGGTGCTTTTGAACAAGTTATGGATCTTGGAAAAAATCTATCAAGCATAATAGTAAGCAATAGCATAGAAAAGCTGATGAACTATTTCAAAAAATGCCTCAAAGAAATGTGGTCTCATGGTGATGGAATGCCATGACAATCCATAGAAATTTGCTTGTCATGGCATTAGTTATGGCATTCCATCACCATGAGACCACATTTTTTTGAAGCATTTTTTCAAATAGTTCACTACCTTTTCTATGCTACCACATTTTTCATACATGTCTACCAAAGCATTTTATCAAATAGTTCAACACCTTCATGCTATGGCACAAAAGTAAAAACCTAAAGCGAGGTGCTTTCAATGACTATGGATGCTTGGAAAAAATCTACTAAAAGCATAATGGTAAAGCAATAGCATAGACAAAGGCCGAATTGTTTGAAAAAATGCCTAAAAGAAATGTAGTATCAGGTGATGGAATGCCATGACCATCCATAGCAATTATCTTGTCATGGAATTCGTCATGGCATTCCATCACCATGAGACTACATTTACTTGAGACATTTTTTCAAGTAGTTCACTACCTTGTATATGCTACTGCATTTTTCATACATGTCTGCAAATCATTTTTATCAAACGAGTTCATTACATTGTTGCTATATGGCTAAAAGCCTAAAATAGGTGCTTTTAAACAAGCTATGGATGCTTTGGAAAAATATATATCAAAGCATAATAGTAAGCAACAAGCCATGGTCTCATGGTTTTTTCGCGTGAAAATTAACTTAATTTTATTCACATTTTTTGCATATTTAAAGCATGTTTTTGGGAATTTTGAAGTTTGAAATGGAAAAAATAATTGACTAAAGTCAGCGATTTTTCAAAAAATGAGGGGAAAAAATCGTCCAGCTTGCAGATTTTTTAAAAATTGCGATTAATCAGGATTTTTTGCAAATTTATGCTTCTATATCACATAACTTCCTTGGCCCAATGGTGTCTTTCCTTTTTTCTTTTTAGCCTTCTCCTTTCCATCGGACACTAGGTCCTTCCACTCCCTCTATGGAATCATGGGGGGACACTCGTACTTTTTGTTCTTCTCTAAATGTGACCTATATTGGTCCCTCGCATACTTTAGATAGGTACCAACTTTCTTAAGAAACTTGGTTCAATTGAATGTTTTATCACCGAACAAAACAACTAAATGGTTAATGAGCTCATCTTTTAAATCTTGATTTTGGGCATTCCACCGTGTACGTATGGTGGGCCTGAAGAGCTCCAATGTAATATCACTTAGATGTTTATTAAAAACATCATTTCCTACAAAATGATCATGGGATGAATAGTCTAAAAAAAGCGATCAATAAGTAAATTTCAATTGGATTATATATAATAATAATTAAAATATTTTAAAGTACTTGGGACCTTCTCTATCTTTATGGGAACGAAATCTTCAGTCACCACAAGTGTGACCGGCAATGTTCCCGTACTAGTAATACATGAAGATCCAGGAAATGCTGCTAAAACATCACTAGTACTAGTGGCCTTTGCATCCCCAGGTACATGTCCTGACGCATGTTCTGGTATGTGTTCACTGCTAGAGGGTGCATTAACAGATGCCTGCATGGTATGTGTTGCCAACATTTCATATGACAATATAGGAACAGATGATGGGGTCAGATGATGTGATGTATGTGTAGGAAGATCAAGATGGACACTTGTACCAACCCTTACTCCTCGGGCAGTACTTGTAGTACCCTGATCATGGCTAGAAGCATCATGAGGAGGAAAATAACCCTATAAAAAAACATATATTTTAGTTCATGACAAAAAAGAGTACAAAATATAAAACCATGAGTGAACTTATGTTATAATTAAAGACCTCATGACAACTTACTTGCAAGTTTTGTAATCTCTCAGTCAATATTTTAACCCTCTCTCTTATCTCATATGTTTGAGGCACTATGAACATCAACTTAACCATTTCTTCATTGCATTTTTTTTGGAGCTTCATTATCGTATCGAGAGGGCTTACTGAATAAGCGATGTCATCATCACAAAATATTGACTGCACCTCACTATGGGTGCTCTCCTCTACTGTTGGTGCCTTTCCCCGATTAGTCGACTACAACAAGAATATTAAAAACATTATAGAAATTAACCCAAAAAACTTATGAAAAAACATAATAATAAAACATTTTTCTCATATCTAATTTGTACAATTACAATGAGGTAAACCTATTGGGTAGAAGCACCTGAAGATACATCACGATCTATGCTCTGGGCCAAAGCCTTCTCCATATGATCAATGTCCCCCTATGACAAAAATTAAATATAAAAAAATATTACTGAAATGAAACTAATAGACTTACGAAAAAAACATAAGAATAAAATGGTATATTGGAGTCATTAATTAGAGGTTGGGTAAAATGGTACATAGTATGTACCACCCCCATAGTAACTGTGTTTGTAACTAAGTGATTCAAATTGTAATCGGTTAGCAACTCTTCCCCTGCAATTATTGATTTTATCACACATACGAATACACGGTTTCCCTCGCGCTCCTCGAATATGCAATTGGGTTGCTTATTTGTTGACCCAGATCATGTACTATTTATAAACCTTGCAATATTCCTTGATGCTTTTGGCCTTTCATCAATGTACATAGCCACTCCTTTATTTTGATCCTTATCTTTTAGTTGTATATAATTTGTTGACAGTGCATACCTATGCATACTTCATGTATATCAAACCAGTTGCATCCAATCTTTGTAACTGTAGCAGAGTCCAACATACTCCATCAACTCAGTAACTTTGTCATAATAGACTTTTATGTTGTCCATGCAAAATAGGCCCAAACCATGTAATGAAGATGGTGCTATGTGATATATCCTCTCGTTGATACAAAAATTGGTGTTTATTGGAGGAAGTTCCTTGGGTACCCATTATTTTCGTAGATGTTTGTACCTCAAGGGAACCTTGACGTCGCCTATGCTCTCATCATCATAAGAACATGACCACCCTTTACTAAGAAAAAATTCCATGCATTTACGAAATTTTCTTCTAATCTTTTGACCTCTAGTTGATCTCCCTCTTTTAGACATACAACATGTCTTGCTTTTCTCTTCTCTTCCTGAATTTCCCTCGCTCGAGGAAGACATATCTGACAAATACCTATTTGGTGGTACTTGCACTCATAAGGATGTTGGATGAAGTTCTTTCATGGTGATGTGATCCCAAGGTGACATTATGATTAATCTATCATTTCATCGCTAGAATTTCACAGGTTATAAGGTAATCAAGTCTTGATAGATTTCAAGCTATTGTTACTACCGTCCAAATGTGTCCATCAAAAATCAAATCTACTTAACGTTTTAAGTCCCAAACTTTGTAACAAGTGTTAAATGTGACTATGGTCCACCAGTTACACAACCAAGGCCTCAAATGTATTCTATAATTGTAATCAAAGGACTTTTTCTCTTCATTCAAGTAAATAAACTTGAAGGGAAACACCACCAAGTGGTTTATTTGACACCTACATGACTAAAAATAGAAGCAAATTTACATTTAATTTCCATATGTCTAAGTGGTTAACGAGGAGGAGTGTGTACTAGGGCCCGGCGTTAAGTCATCATAAGTTTCACGCTTGGCAATAATTTTTTAAGTCATATTAAATCTTCCCATGTCTAATTGCTAGGAGATTTTTGGTATGCTCAAGGTAGGATGATTGATGAAGGATCCCAAAGACTAGCCTTTCTCCATGGTATCCGTGTACACATAGTAGCCTCTATATGGTTGGACATGATTTAAAGAACTTAGCTAGGAATTATTCATTTAACCTAAGGTTTTCTCATAATGCCATCATTGGAAAAGTATGATCAAATTCTTCTATTATGAAGAATTGGTCTATATGCCTCTAGTAATCACTATAAATGTTTGTAAGGATAAAATGACTAATTGTATCAAGTAGGAGAGAATCAACTTTGAGTTCTTCAAAGATTATATTCCTCTATTCATAATTTTTAAGGGTTGTGTGTGGAGGAGGTTATCACTACCAAGAAGGGAGGAGACCTTTCCTTGTATTCTTTTATAATTTTCATTATTCTTATTTATTTTATGTACCTACATTTACAAATACACATACATATGCATTTACTGTTTTCATGTATTTCTCATGTAGTTTAATAGTTTGATCGATTTCATATTATATGTGTTGAAGACTTTAGAATTTCAATTACATTAATTTATGGATATGTTGTATCTATAACACTACAAATCCATATGATCTTTGCATTTACACTTGCATTTAGAAATACACATTTATATACATAGATATAGATTTCTTTAATGATATGTTGCATTTATTGTTCAAGGAGATCATCTAGTAATTGCATTTACATTTACATTTAAAAATACATATACATACATACATACATACATACATACATACATACATATATATATGTGTGTGTGTGTGTGTATGTATATCATTTATATTCAATGTTCAGAAACAACCCAGTAGGTCTGCACATGGATAAAAATTCATAAAATCAGATCTCCCATACATGTTTTGTTGAAACCTAGACTTGAACCTCTCATTTCACATGCTTTTCTTCACAAAACTATTGAGGACATCAGCTATACCTTCTTTATTTCTCATCCTACATCCTATTCATGCATCCTACAATTAAAACAGTATCCATGGAGCCTCTTACATAAGCTATAGTAATCACAAATAGTGTAAGAGCCCCTTTATATCATGTTTGGACTATAAAACCCTGAAAAATAGGGTAACTCAGATTATGATTTGTTGGTGAGCTATATGGACAAAATCATTAGCACCAGGTCATTCTTCGAGTCTTTTGAAAGAGAAGCAAATTAGGTGGCAGTTAAATACAAACCTTATAGTGTCAAGGTGAATGAGGCGATCAATTTTGATTGGCCAACTGATGAAGAGTACCAGAAATGGGTAAATGTATATTTAATTGAAGAAGAGTTAAAAGGAGTAGGTTGCTAACGGTTGAAAAATTAGCTATTGTAGTTACAACAGATTCTAGTTTTGTTTTTTGGTGACAGTCTAGGCACATAATTCTTGAAGTTTTTTTTTGCTGCATCAACCATTCTCAACGGGCACGATGAATAAGAAGATTCTCTGGGGAGATTGTTGTTGTAACAAATTTTTGGAATATCACAAGGCGGTCCAATTGGCTGGTGACACGTGTGCTTTCTGGCCTGAAGCTTGTTTGCTCCTCCTTTTTCTATAAGAAGGATTTCAAGGCCAGAATTACGGGTTACCAAGTTAGATATTTTTGGTTGAGTCTAGATGAAGTTGCAGAGAAAATTGTAAAGTCTAATGGTTTTAGGGAAAATGCAGTTTAGGTTTTGAGTCATTCTTTAGTAGGTTTTCAATTCATGGGGATTTGATGTTTTATGGTAGTACTGGCATTTGAATTGATATGATTAATTCAAACTCATGTCTCTCCATTGTACAAGAATATCTGAATTTTGAATAAAATGATCAAGGGTTGTTTCGTTCATCTCACTATTGTGGTGTGTATGATTCTTATTTTAGGTTTAATTCAAGGAATTAATTAAAATGCTTGAATGGGATTGTAGGTGGATATGTTCTGTATAAGCTATTTTATTTTTTTCTGTCTTGTCTTATACCATTTTACAAGAATGGGGGTGCCAATGCACAAGAAGATCTTTGGAAACTAGGCATGAAAATTGAAGGTTAAAGAGAATGGGGGTGCCAAACTTATAGTACTCATTGCCCCTTGGTTGTCGATTTTCCTTGAGTGCCCTCAACCTCATCCTCGGTGCTGGTATTGACCTTGTTTTCACTCCTCCAAACTCTTCCCTCAAAGACCCGAGTATTGACCTTTGTTTCACCCTCCAAACCTTTTGCTGGCACCGTATTGACCTTGTTTTAACTCCCAAACTCTTCCTCGTGCTGGTATTGACCTTGTTTCACTCCTCCAAACTCTTCTGCTACCGAGTATTGACTCCGAGCCTTTACCTCAAAACTCTTTCGCCGACGCTTAGTATCATTGACCTTTTTAACTCCAAACTCTTCCTCGAGCGCTTCTGCATTGACCTTATTTCTACTCATCTAAACTTCTTCTCGGCTATGGTGCATTGACCTTGTTTCTACGCATCTAAATCCTTTTCCTCAAAGATTGGCATTGACCTTTCACTCTCTCCAATTCTGATGAGTCGCAACCCGTTTCATTAGCTTTAGAGTATGTTAATTAAGTTCAAAATTTTGGCACCATTTAATAGGTTTTAAATTCTACAATATAGCAAGCATATATTAGCTATATTTTACATAATAAATAATATAATTATTCAACTTATTATAATTGGCATATTGTATTCTTTTAACAAAAATTATTAAATACATATAAAATTATTATAATTATTAATTAATAATAAGTATATTTTTATATAATACAAAATATAATTAATATAATATATATTTAATATAATAGTAATATATATTAATATGAGAGAGAAAATAAATTTTGATTGGTTGTTTCATGTCAACAATCCAAGGATGGCATGTGTCCTTGGGGAGTTATACTCAAGGTAGTATGCCATTTGATTAAAGATATGATAATTCTCCTTTAAGA
>VDFB02210918.1:33551-49839 GCA_007258455.2 Sequoia sempervirens
ATAAGAACATGACCACCCTTTACTGAAAATTCCAAAGCGTTTCAGAATTTTCTTTAATCGCGTACTCTAGTTGATCTCCCTCTTTAGACAGCACAACATGTCTCGCTTTCCTCTTCTCTTCCTAAATTTTCCTCGCTCGAGGAAGACAGATCTAAAAAATACCTATTTGATGGTACCTACACTCATAAGGATGTTGGATGAAGTTCTTTCATGGTGATGTGATCCCAAGGTGACATTATGATTAATCTATCATTTCATCGCTAGAATTTCACAGGTTATAAGGTAATCAAGTCTTGATAGATTTCAAGCTATTGTTACTACCGTCCAAATGTGTCCATCACAAATCAAATCTACTTAACGTTTTAACTCCCAAACTTTGTAACAAGTGTTAAATGTGACTATGGTCCACCAGTTACACAACCAAGGCCTCAAATGTATTCTCTAATTGTAATCAAAGGACTTTTTCTCCTCATTCAAGTAAATAAACTTGAAGGAAACACCACCAAGTGGTTTATTGGACACCTACATGACTAAAAATAGCAGCAAATTTACATTTAATTTCCATATTTGAAGTGGTTAACGGGGAGGGAGTGTGTACTAGCCCTGGTTAAGTCATCATAGGTTTTGCAGCTTTGCTTAATAATAATTTTTTAAGTCATCAATAAATCATTTCCTATGTCTAATTGCTAGGAGATTTTGGGTATGTTTAAAGGTAGGATGATTGATGAAAGGATCCCAAGAATAGCCTTTCTCCATGGTATCAGGTACACATAGTGGCAGTCTTCCTCTTATATGGTTGGACATGATTTAAAGAACTTGGCTAGATTATTCATTTTAACCTAAGGTTTTTCTCATAATGCCATCCATTGGAAAAGTATGATCAAATTCTTTATTATGAAGGTGGTCTGTAATGCCTCTAGTAATCACTATAAATGGCTTAAGGATAAAATGACTAATTGCATCGGGTAGGAGAGGAATCAACTTTGGAGTTCTTCAAAGATTATATTATTCCTCTATTCATAATTTTAAAGGGTTGTGTGTGGAGGAGGTTATCACTACCAAGAAGGCAGGAGACCTTTCCTTGTACTCTTTTATAATTTTCATTATTCTTATTTATTTTACACTTACATTTACAAATACACATACATATGCATTTACTGTTTTCATGTATTTCTCATGTAGTTTAATAGTTTGATCGATTTCATATTATATGTGTTGAAGACTTTAGAATTTCAATTACATTAATTTATGGATATGTTGTATCTATAACACTACAAATCCATATGATCTTTGCATTTACACTTGCATTTAGAAATACACATTTATATACATAGATATAGATTTCTTTAATGATATGTTGCATTTATTGTTCAAGGAGATCATCTAGTAATTGCATTTACATTTACATTTAAAAATACATATACATACATACATACATACATACATACATACATACATATATATATGTGTGTGTGTGTGTGTATGTATATCATTTATATTCAATGTTCAGAAACAACCCAGTAGGTCTGCACATGGATAAAAATTCATAAAATCAGATCTCCCATACATGTTTTGTTGAAACCTAGACTTGAACCTCTCATTTCACATGCTTTTCTTCACAAAACTATTGAGGACATCAGCTATACCTTCTTTATTTCTCATCCTACATCCTATTCATGCATCCTACAATTAAAACAGTATCCATGGAGCCTC
The DNA here is from genome assembly GCA_007258455.2 of Sequoia sempervirens. Classification (NCBI taxonomy): domain Eukaryota; kingdom Viridiplantae; phylum Streptophyta; class Pinopsida; order Cupressales; family Cupressaceae; genus Sequoia; species Sequoia sempervirens. The sequence continues at coordinate 35,265 of VDFB02210918.1, forward strand.
TTACATAAGCTATAGTAATCACAAATAGTGTAAGAGCCCCTTTATATCATGTTTGGACTATAAAACCCTGAAAAATAGGGTAACTCAGATTATGATTTGTTGGTGAGCTATATGGACAAAATCATTAGCACCAGGTCATTCTTCGAGTCTTTTGAAAGAGAAGCAAATTAGGTGGCAGTTAAATACAAACCTTATAGTGTCAAGGTGAATGAGGCGATCAATTTTGATTGGCCAACTGATGAAGAGTACCAGAAATGGGTAAATGTATATTTAATTGAAGAAGAGTTAAAAGGAGTAGGTTGCTAACGGTTGAAAAATTAGCTATTGTAGTTACAACAGATTCTAGTTTTGTTTTTTGGTGACAGTCTAGGCACATAATTCTTGAAGTTTTTTTTTGCTGCATCAACCATTCTCAACGGGCACGATGAATAAGAAGATTCTCTGGGGAGATTGTTGTTGTAACAAATTTTTGGAATATCACAAGGCGGTCCAATTGGCTGGTGACACGTGTGCTTTCTGGCCTGAAGCTTGTTTGCTCCTCCTTTTTCTATAAGAAGGATTTCAAGGCCAGAATTACGGGTTACCAAGTTAGATATTTTTGGTTGAGTCTAGATGAAGTTGCAGAGAAAATTGTAAAGTCTAATGGTTTTAGGGAAAATGCAGTTTAGGTTTTGAGTCATTCTTTAGTAGGTTTTCAATTCATGGGGATTTGATGTTTTATGGTAGTACTGGCATTTGAATTGATATGATTAATTCAAACTCATGTCTCTCCATTGTACAAGAATATCTAAATTTTGAATAAAATGATCAAGGGTTGTTTCGTTCATCTCATTGTTGTGGTGTGTATGATTCTTATTTTAGGTTTAATTCAAGGAATTAATTAAAATACTTGAATGGGATTGTAGGTGGATATGTTCTATATAAGCTATTTTATTTTTTTCTATCTTATCTTATACCATTTTACAAGAATGGGGGTGCCAATGCACAAGAAGATCTTTGGAAACTAGGCATGAAAATTGAAGGTTAAAGAGAATGGGTGTGCCAAACTTATAGTACTCATTGCCCCTTGGTTGTCGATTTTCCTTGAGTTCCCTCAACCTCGTCCTCGGCACTGGTATTGACCTTGTTTTCACTCCTCCAAACTCTTCCTCAGCACTGATATTGACCTTGTTTTCACTCCTCCAAACTCTTTGTTGGCACTGGTATTGACCTTGTTTTAACTCCAAACTCTTCCTCGGTGCTGGTATTGACCTTGTTTTCACTCCTCCAAACTCTTCCTCGGCGCTGATATTGACCTTGTTTTCACTCCTCAAAACTCTTCGTCGACGCTAGTATTGACCTTTTTTTAACTCCAAACTCTTCCTCGATGCTGGCATTGACCTTATTTTCACTACTCCAAACTCTTCCTCGGCTATGGCATTGACCTTGTTTTCACTACTCCAAACTCTTCCTCAGCATTGGCATTGACCTTTCACTTCTCCAATTTGATGAGCTGCAACCTGGTTTCATTAGCTTTTAGAGTATGTTAATTAAGTTCAAAATTTTTGGCACCATTTAGCTAGGTTTTAAAATTCTACAATATAGTTAAGTATATATTAGCTATATTTTACATAATAAATAATATAATTATTCAACTTATTATAATTATATATTATATTCTTTAACAAAATTATTAAATACGTATAAAATTATTGCATAATTGTAATGATTAATAATGAGTATATTTTTTATATAATAGAAAATATAATTAATATAATATATATTTAATATAATAGTAATATATAGTAATATAAAGGAGAGAAATAAATTTTTATTGGTTGTTTCATGTCAACAATCCAAGGATGGCAGCATGTGTCCTTGAGGGAGTTATACTCAGGTAGTATGCCATTTTGATTAAAGATAGGCTAATTCTCTTCAAGACCTCTTCAGTGTACCCATTGCACACTTAAGGAGACAAAAAGATAAATATAGGGAAGAAAATATAGAGAGAGGAGAGGGAGATAATGACAAACATACAAATAGAAAGGGAGACAAAGAGATAGAGAGGGGTAGAGAGATAAAGAGATAAGGATGAATAGATAGAGATATAGGGAGAGTGATTGATATATCTCTCCCTGCCGCTCTCTATATCTCTATATCTCCCACTATCTGCCTCTTCCCCCCTCTATATATTGAGCTATCTCTCCCTCTCCCCCCTTTCTCTCTCATTCACTCCATCTCTCCCTCCATCTCTCATACTCTATATCTCTATCTCTATTTCTATTTTTATCTCCCTCTTACTCCTCTCTCAATCTCTTTCTATCTATATCCCTTTCTCTCCCTCCCCCTCTCTATCTCTCACCATCTCTCCCTCCCTATCCCCCCTATCCATCGACTCTCTATCTCCACCTCTCTTCCTTTCTCTTCACATATATCTCCATCTCTCTTTCTCTTCCCATATATCTCTATCTCTCTCTCTCTTTCTCTCCCCATCTATCTCTATCTCCCCATATATTAACTAAGAGTCCATGCAAGCATACAATAGTATATGTTGGTAAAACTATAATGAGTGTTTATCAAATATAAGTAACATATCTTTCCTAATGTCAAATACTTCTTATAAAATAGTGTTTTATTAAACTATAAGAGTAGATTAATTGTCCACCAATCTTCATTGACATAGAATGCAAAATTGCTTAGCAATTGTTTTGTTTCTTTTGTCAAGTTTCATTAACCAAGCTATTTACTGGGTTGAATAAAGTTGTGTTATGACCCTTCATCTCTTTAAAATAATTAGACAATATTAACGAGATCAGGAAGGGAGAAAACTAAACTCCTTCAAAATAGGGGTAGTTGTGGGTTTGTTGGTTTTCTTTGTATACTATATACTTAGTTCCTCTAGGATAAATAAGTAACTTTAGATCATTTTCTTAGTTGTATATCCTAACTAATATAGAGTAAGCTTTTTCATTTTAATTGACTACTACATAATAGTTTATGTGTTGAAATAATTGTTTCCATTCTTTGTAGTTTTTACCTTGGAATACAAATCATATTTAATTTCATGCCAATATACTTCTTTCATAAAGATATTTGTTTGAAATAAGTGCTTCATAACCCATCTAATCAAATCATAAGTAACCTATCAAAAAGGCAATAGGAATTTTCTAAAGAAAAGAACACTTGACCCAATCATAAGTGTATGGCCTTCGAAGAAAGGAGTGATCCACCTTAGCAATAACAAGCACTAAGTTGGGCCACAAATTGTATGTATGCGGGGATCATGATGGGCCAAAAAGTGTAGCTTATAGAAAAAAGTAGTGTTTTGAACTAAGCAAAAAAGCGAAAATCCAGTTGACTTTTTTTTTTTTTGGGTTGAGTCATCCCGATACATTGCTCCATAAATGCAAACCAAAGTACTAAAAATTGGATATCCGATTTGTTTTGGATATCCAATTCGTGTCTAATATCTAATTTGAAAAACATTTTAAAATGTAATATTTTGGTGATATAAATCAAATATTTGATCTAAATAGGTTATCCGATTTTTGCACATATATTCCCAAGAGTAATTAGGAGGTGGAGGCTAAGAAGTGAGAGAGAGAGAGAGAGAGAGAGAGAGAGAGAGAGAGGGAGGGAGGGGAGGGAGGGAAGAAAAGGAGAAAGGGAGAGAGAGAGGAGAGAGAGAGAAAGGGAGAAGATATATATAGAGAATTAGAGGAAGGAAGGGGAGGAAGAAGAGGGGAAGAGAAGGGGGAGGAGAGGAGTAGAGAGAGAGAGAGGAATTAGAGATAGAGAGAGAGAGAGAGAGAGAGAGAGAGAGAGAGAGAGAGAGAGAGAGAGAGAGAGAATTAGGAGAGAGAGGGAGGGGAGAAGAGTGAGAAATTGAAATTATAAGAGGGATAGAAAGAGTTCAAAGGAGTTTATAGTTGAAAGAGGTAGGAGAGAGACTTGAGAGAGGTCATTAGTGGTAGAGAGATAAAGGAGGGTTAAGGAGTAGAGAAATTGGAATAGTTTAAAAGGGTTAAGAGTTTAGAGGGTTAAAGGGGAGAGAGAGAGAGAGAAGTGAGAGTGAGAGAGAAGAGACCCTAAGAGGAGGGAGAGGGTAGGATAGTAGAAGATACTTGAGAGGGGAGGGAGTGGGAGGCAGGGGATAGGGAGGAGGGTTAAGGATACAAAGGTAAGATGGTTTAAGGAGTTTAGGGTTAAGGGGTGGAGGAGAGATAGAGGGGAGGAGGGAGAGGTTAGGAGTACAAAGGTAGATGGTTTAGGAACAAGATTGTGAGGTGGAGGGAGAGATAGAGGGGAGTGAGTGAGTGAGAGAAAGAAGACTTTCCAGAGGAGGTGATGCTAGGAGAGGGAGAGAGACTTGAGAGAGAGAGAGAAGAGATAAAGGAAAGAGGGAGGAGTGAGTGGGGAATTAGGGTTTAGGGTAGAGGGAAGAGAGATAGAGGGAGTGAGTGAGAGAGAGAGAGAGAGAGAGAGAGAGAGAGAGAGAGAGAGAGAGACTAAATACTTATTGATAACCATAAATCTTTTATATCTCTACCTTTTATATTCAACACATATGGACTAATAGTTGAACACAAAAAATCTATTTGTTGTTATAAAAACAACACAATGATTTAAAATACAACTTATACTGAACAAAAATGGACCAATAGTTGAACACTAAAACTTTTTGAAAATCTTCACATTTAATGGGAAAATACATGTTATTTATTGTGCTCACCTTTTATATTTGTGATAGGACAAACTATTAATATAAAATTATCCAATGATTGTACATTGCTATCCCAATTGTTGTACACATAAGAACAATATTTTTTCACTATGATAACAACACTTGTTTCAATGAGTGTCTTATTTTATTAAATGAGCATTTTATTTTTTAAATCATATACTTATAGTGGAGAGTTGTGATATTTTATTTGAAACAAAAAAATACTTATCTCACTTCTTCATGAATATATTTATGTTTTTTTCATATAACATTTAGAGGTTCTCATGTGTTCAAGTATGGGTCCATTTTTTATCAACATTTGGTTTTTAATTTATTTACATTTGGACTGTTTATTTACAATATATAGTATAAATATGTGGTAATACTGGGTATTATCACTAGCATACCTATATTTTAAAAATATATGTAAAGTATGCTAAGAGATATCATTCTTCTGAAGGTGATTATTTTTAATCAATTGAAACTTAACCCAAATTGAAGATTAACCCCAACCATAAAGCTATTTGAACCCTAATTGTAACCCTATTTGAAGCTAGTTTGGATTACAGGCTCATAGAAAAGGACAAATTCCCTAGAAGAGTGTCTTTAGAGTTTGAAAAAGTGTAGATGGAAAACTCAAACTTTGAAATGGTTGTCACTGACTCTTGGCTCACCCAAATAGTTGAACATTGCACTAAGATGTGCATATTCAATCGAAAGTTAAAATTCATAAAACTCAGACTAAAAGAGTGGAATTTCCAAGTCTTTAGAAACCTTTTCAAAGAAAGGATCTCCTTGAAAGTAGAATGGCTAAGATCCAAAAAGACCTCTCAAATGATTTTTCTTACATCCTAATAGAAGAAGAGAGGAATCTCATAATTTAATTAGATGGTGTCTATAATCTTAAAAACATCTGATACCCCATCGTTCCATCTAGGCCTGGTTCCTTTGGTCTTAATATTTTATTTCCTTCGCGGGTTTTATTTTCCTAAGTTCTGGTTGGCCCTATGCTGAACGGTTTAAAAAAAACTTATGTTGTTGTTTTCCATCCACTTAGTAATTTCCCCTTGCCCTTTAATGAATGTTTTATTTTTTAGAAGGATGAAATTTGCGCTGCCGTCAATCAAAATGCCTTCAAGATCAATGGTTGCCTGCCAGCCTGTGATCGGGAATTGTAGGATGGCAATATCGCGCGCGAGCGACATGTGTCCCATCTGGGGGATCAAATTTGTGTGGTTGTTCATCAACTATCCTTTGATTTGAGTCGTTCCCCGCCATCCCGCGATGGTGCTTTGGTTGATTGTAAAATCATGAGTGGGTGCCACGTGGATTGTACAAGGTGGGGCCCGAGGAAATTTTTGTTCAATATATTTTAACTGTTTCATTACTTCCAAAGCAAAATAGTTAAAATGAAATATTTGACAAGGCTAGGGGAAATTCATTAAAAATGAGCAAATGCGAAGAAATTAGGGCAACTAGTCAAGTCAGGAGTAGGCTACACAACATACAAAATGGTATGCCCATCCATGGCCTACCTGCCTCTAACGGTCTATCAGCTGTCAGAATGATAGGACCCATCTCGTGCCATCGCCGGCAGCCTGCCTTCCATGCAGAAAATAACCTAATTCGTAACCCTCACATTTTTTTATTTTTGAGCCCACATATAGCGGTTAAACTTTTATATATGTTTTGTTTAATATATTTAAAAAATATTTTATAAATAATTTATAAAATATTTATAATTTAAAATATTTTTTTAATATATTAAACAAATATATATAAACTCTTTAATATTTTTTATTAGTGTTTTTAATGGTATATTAAAAAATAAAATATTTTGATAGTTGAATACATTCAAAATATTTCTAATATATTTCTAATTTAAAAATATATTGTTTAATTTTTTAAATATATATTTTTTTCAAAAATATATTTTTATTTATTTTTAAATATATTATACATACAAAATTACATAATCAATAATAGATAATAGATTATGGTGAATATATCTAGGTATGTTAATATGCTTGAAAAACTAATTTTAATTAAAAAACTTACTAACATCATTAAAAGGTAAGTTTTTAATTATAAAAATTTAACATTAGAATTATTTAACATTTCAAATAGAAAATTTAAATATTATATTATATTAGTTTATAATTTACTTATATACTATTTTGGATAATAGAAACAATTTTGATTGATTTAATATTTTCTAAGTTCATTATTGAATTTAAATCTTATAAATATAATTATATAGCTTTAATCAATATTATAATTTAAAAATAATAATTAATATTGAACATCTTAGATTTTAGTATAACTTAAATATTATAAAATTTAATGTATAAGTTTATAAAATATAATATATATATTTTTAAATAAAGATTTAAAGATTATTATATATTTATATTTAAAGAACCATAGAATTATCTTTTTAACTATGGAATTAATATGATTAATTTTATTTATAATTTTATCTTATCTTATCTTTTTAACAATTTTTTGGTATCCTATATAATTTTTTTTCTATAAGTATCATATTGTATACTCTTTATATTGAAGGTAGTGTTTTTTCATGGAGCTTAATAAGTTTTAATATTTTTTAGTCATTTTAAAGATTTTTATTTTTTTAATAAAGATAGGTATATTTAGACTTTTGATGGGTTATGTACAATTATGCATATTCTTTTATTTATTATATTTTGTGCAATATCATGTTATTCTTGATTAATCACAATATCTATTTGTCATTTTTATTTGTTTTGTTGAAAAATATTTTATCTTTACTTTACATCTATGATAATTTCAAAATTATCAAATTAAAAAAAATATTTTTATTAATCTCTTGAAGTAGGTCCTAATCTTTTGTAGATTAATAACTATCTAAATAGCTATTTCTTTCCTTTATTTCTATAAATGTGTCTCATGTCTCTATTGAAATTTATGAGATGTTTATGTAATTTTTAGCACAACACTCTTAGAGATTAGGATTTATTTTCACATTTATCTATTTTCTTATTGTTCCTATTAGTGGCTAATTAGATATTCATTGAAAACCTACAAAGAGCTTGGGTCCTTCAATATCAAAGCTTGTCTAATTTCTTGATGAGAATCATTCACATTGATTCCCAATATTGTGATCCTTGCATGATACATATATAAAATACACTTGGTAATTTAGTATGTGGTTGAAATATTAGAGTAACAACAAATGGTTCTTTTCATTTTTTGCACATGATTGGCCATTTTTACTATGTTAAATTTTTATTTTCACTTTTATTTTCATGGTTTTCATGTTGTCAAATTTTCATACATTTCTTAGTCTTTTTAAATAAATAAATGAAGGTTCTATTAGTGTCCCCAATCTTGCTAAAAATCATGTATAGAGAGAGTACAATATATAAACTATTAATTATAGAGTATAACAACAAAATGAATTTAAAAACTAATACATACAAACAAGGTTTAGAATAATTCAAAATAGAGATACCATGTATAGAAACCCTATCTAGCCACACTTTCACCCTCAAAATCAAGAGAATAAATTCTCATACATTGTTTCTATAATGAATTTAGAGAATAAATTATAAGATTTAAATTCAAGAATGAATTTAGAAAATATTAAATCAATCAAAATTGTTTCTATTATCCAAAATACTATATAAGTAAATTATAAAATATTATAATATAATATTTAAATTTTCAATTTCAAATGTTAAATAATTATAATGTTAAATTTTTATAATTAAAAACTTACCTTTTAATGATGTTAGTAAGTTTTTTAATTAAAATTAGATTTTCAAGCATATAAACATACCTAGATATATTCACCAAAATCTATTATCTATTATTGATTATGTAATTTTGTATGTATAATATGTTTTAAAAAAAATAAAAATATAATTATGAAAAATATATATATATTTAAAAAATTAAACAATATATTTTTTAAATTAGAAATATATTAGAAATATTTTGAATGTATTCAAGTATCAAAATATGATTTTAAAAAAATAAATAACTAGCATTTGATTTAAAGAATTTATATTAAGAAAACTTTAAAATTTGAAGATTTACCTAAAATATTATACATTAAAGATTTAAAATTTTATTCTAAAAAAATTAAACAAACATTCAAATTTATATTCATTTTATATTAAAAAACTTTAAAATTTAAAGATTTACCTAAAATATTATACATTAAATATTTAAAATTTTGTTATAAGAATTTGAACATGAAATCAAATTTAAAAATTATAAATAAAAAAATTATTATTCTCAAAATTTCTAATATTAATTTTTATTAAAGATTTCAAAATTTTAATATCTATGTTAATTTAATAGAAACAAATCTTTTGAAAATTTAAATATTTTTATATTAAATATTTATATGTATTTTACATTAAAATAAAACTTTAATTTTTTTATTAAATTTTATTAATATTTAAGATTTTAATAATTAAATATTGAAATTTTTACATGAAGAAATAAAACAAATATAATATATATTTAATAAAATTAAAATTAAAATATAATCTTGTTTTTTAAAATAAATGTTAAATTTTTATATTTAAAATGTTTTAAATTATTATGAAACACCATAGTTAGCTAAAAGATGGCGAGGCTTTCATTTATAGTCTTCCAACAAGTAGTAATTTAACTATAATTTTTATTAAACATTGATAGTTTGCACGGAGTCTATTTGCAAGGAGTCTTCCATGGAGTCTGACAGCAAGAAAATCAAGAAATTGTGGGAGATATATGCTATGCATCCATGCATGAGGTCAGGTTCATTCTTGTGGCTGGATAGCCAATGTCTGGGTGGGCTCCCCCTACCTCCTTTCTTTTCTCATCCCTGCACTGACGTGCTAGGAGAGCCAACTAGGAGTTGAGGTGGCGAAAAGGAAGGGGCTATGGGGGACGTAGGTGGGTGTGACTAGGAGGATGGTCACGTGATGGAGGAAAAAAATTTCTTCACAGAGCTCGAGATATCGTAGGCATCATTCCCTTAAGGCAGTTTCATGCAGATTAAACATGGCACATGTGGAGGGAAGTCAATTGGGTCCCATAGGATTCTTTGGCCTCGTGGACGTCATTAAAAAATTTCATTTCATTCCATTTCATATTGGTTGGTGGCAACTTTAGTGGCAGACATTTGCAGCAAAATTTATTTGTTCTAGCAGTGGCGTTCATGGCGAAGCGATCTCTCTTTGTCATTGAAGTCTTCGTGGATGGCTTGGCGAAGTATGGTGCAAACATGCCTATCTCTCTGAAATCTTTGGTTAGACAAGCCTCCTTAAGAGAAGTTAAAGACCAACAACTGAAGCGAATTCTCTTAAACAAGGACCCGTTAGTTCTAGTGGTGACCAAAATTATCTTGGGAGCTGGTCATTTGGCTAACAAGGAGTTCGGCAGGGACAATCTACACATCTCGTCCCGATTTTTGGAATCTCTTTTGGACAACGATGAGTCCAAGGCTGTGGCTAAAATGTTGTTGGTTAATATGTTTCACAAGGATCTGGTGGGAGGGGTAAATGAAGTGTTGAGTTTTGTGGTGGAGGGAAGAGGCATCCCAAGACTGAGTGACTTTGTAGCTATTTGAGGTTCAGAAGAGGCCATAAAGCTTTTCTCATTCCTTCTTGACTTGAGCAGTCCGATGTTGAGCAGACACATAATGGTGGCAGTAGTGGCCATTGAATTTTTGAAGAAATTCTTTGGCCTAGTGGTTGTGGGTGATGTCGAGTGGGTAAAAGTCTTTGAAGATTTTACTGTTTTAAATAATTTCCTATGAATGCCTTGTATAGTTGTTGGTTCTGATAATTTTTAAAGTTTATCTTTATGGTCCAATGGCATCTTTCAATCCCGGAGTCTATAAATTTGATCTCTAATGGCTAGTTTGGGAGTTTTGGGTGACTGGGGATTCATATATTTAGGGTCAGTCGGGGCTGAATTCTTATGGCATTTTGGGTTGGTAGTTTGCTTAGATGGCGGGGTAATGGTTTCTAGATGGAGGGGTCTCCCTGTCTTTGGCTGGTTGGGTCTCGTTTTGACCATCTTTGGGGTGGTTTTTGGTAGTGGTCGTTGGGATGGGTTTGCTGGTAATCAATGGTAGAAGCTTTCCTATGTTTGCAGACGGTTGTACATACCTTTTTTAATCTAATATATAAATCAATCTTGCGAATCAAAAAAAAAAATCAATTTTTAATCAATTTTTTAGTTTAAATTCTATAAAATATTCAATTAATTAGTTGTATTGTTTGTTATTGTTTAAATTATGATGTCATTGGTTTTTATTTTATGATTATAAATAAGGTTTTTATTTTAGGTAATGCATAAACAATAATGTGATCATATTAGATCTAAAACATAAATCAAAAGGTATAGATATATAATTTTCAAAATTACATCTATATTTGATCTTTAATAAAAACATAAACTAATATAATTTAATTAACCCCAATCTAAATCCCAACCCTACTATTAACCCCAATCTTAAGCCTAACAATAACCCTAGGAACCCTAATTGAACCTTAACCCTGATTTAGCCCAAACCCTAACCTTAACCCTAACCCTAATTGAACCCTAACCCTAATTAAACTCTAGCCCTAATTGAAATCTAACCCTAATTAAACTCTAGCCCTAATTAAACCCCAACCCTAACCTAAACCCTATTTGTTCCTAACCCTAGTATCTCACAAATACAGGATCGAGACCTTGCCAACTCTGGTAAACCTTATTAGATCGTGATAAAAGCTACCTTATCTTTCATTAAGGTACAAATTTTTTGTTATACAACATGCCCCTTGAAAATTGGAGATATGCACTGCAAAAAGAAGGTAAACACTAATGAAAATGGTCAGTGGTATTGTGGAAGATGTGATAAAAATTTCCCTGAATGTGATTATAAATATATACTTCAATGCAAAGTGAAGACCATACTTCATTCACTTGGATTACAACTTTTGAAGAAGTGGCAGAAGAAATTATGGGTGTAACAACAAAAGAATTGAACATTTTGAAGCATGAAAAACAAGATGATGTTAAGTTTTCACACATTATACAAAAGGTCCTTTTCAACAGATACATATTTAAACTTCAAGTGAAAAAATAGACTTATAATGATGAATAAAGGATTAAATGCACAGTCATAAAAACAACAAATTTTGATTATTCATTTGAGAGCAAAGCTTTATTAGACTTAATTGCAAAGCTATAGGTTTCATAACATTCAAATGCTTGAATGTATATAATATTAACAATGTATTCAAACATTTGAAAACAAAAAATAGTGGATATATCTAAGTTAATGCCATTTTGTCATGATATACTTCTTCGATGTTTTCAATACTAAATCTAATGATTGATGAACATTTCTGCTTTTAAATTTATTGTTCTTGGTTGATTGTTGTTATAGACAAGTTGGTATGATTTCAAATTTTAATGTGTACCCTTATATATGGGAATTGAGATAAACAATGACACAAACAATAATGAAATCAAATTGATTGCTTTCCAAATTCATATTCATGAAAATGTAATCATTTTTTCAAGTCAATAGCCATCTTGGTAAAGATAACTCTCGGCGTGTTTTGCATATATTATTAATTAATATAAGTATGCTAGTTAATTAAATTATTAACTATATTTTATTTGTATTATATATTGAATTGTTAAAAGATGTAAAAATCTTAATACTAAATATATAGGAAAACGGTTAAAAAATTACATATTTTTCAAAAACTAAAATATAGTGTGTAATTTAAAATACAAATTATATAATTCTTATAATATTTATATTATTATTTATTGAATATTTTATAGAATTTAAACTAAAAAATTAGCCTCCCCCTCTCGCTCTCTCATATATCTCCCTCTTCCCCTACCTTTCTATCTCTCCCTCCTACATATATCTCTCCCTTTCTCCCTCCCTCTCTTTATCTCTCCCCATCTCTCCCTGATCTCTTGCTCCCTCCCTATACCCCTATCTATCTTCATATCTCAACCTATTTGTCCCTTTATCTTCCCATATATCTCTATATCTATGTCTTTCTCTTCCCAACTATCTATCTCTCCCTCTCTCTTTCTCTCTCTCCCCTCTCTCTATATCTCCTTATATCTCTATCTTGCCATCTCTCTCTCTCTCTATATATACATATATATATATATATATATCCCCCTCTATTTCCCTATCTCTATATATTTATTTCTCCCTTTATCTCTCTCTCTCTATATCTCTATCTATTTTTATCCCTTTTCCTCACTCATTCTATATTCATCTCTACTTTTATCTATAGGGAGAGATACAAAGGTGAAGCATTGAACCTTCCCAAAGATCCACCAATCTCAACACTACTCCCAACTATTTTGAGCATTTAAGTACACATTGTATGCTAGATTAGGAGGCATGTCAAAGCTCCTTCATTTATTTCTGATGCAAAATAGGTCCAAAGTCACAAATTTGACGAGAGTTAGTTATAGTTTTGTACAAAATTTCAAGTGCCACATAGAGCAAAGATATTCCAATTTTTTTATATCATGTCATCAAATTTGGCACTTCCATCAAGATTTGTATCTTCATCAACATTAACAAAAGAAAAGGTATGTACTTGAATCCCTTGCATTTAAATTTTTCTATATATATAAATATTTTAATATTTTCCCTCAAATCCATAATATATATATTAGTGTGTATTTATTTATTTCAATAAATAATTAACCTAAGTAACACATTAAGGATTCTAAGGATTTGTGCTTGGAAAAAATGCATAACAATTTTTTTTGTTGGATGTCATGTTGTATAGTTTAGAAAAGCTAAAAATATGAATAGGATTTTAAGGACATATATTATGGTAGTTTACAATGCAAAAGAAGGAAGGAAATATATTATCAATTTTCATATACAATTTAATACCATATGAAAAATCACATGTAGTATTATATAAAATTAATTCTTGACATATTAATTTTATAAAATACACTTAACATTCAATAAACTTCTCCCAAGAAAGAAACCCTAAGTGAACATTAATTGAACCCTAATTGTAGATTCATAACTCTAATCATAACCCTAATTGAACTCTAATTGTAGATTCATAACTCTAATCATAACCCTAGGCGAACACTAATCCTAATCAAACCCTAACCCTAGCCTTAAAGTTATCATATAATCTAATTATCTCTCTTATCTAAATTTGGGTTGAATTATTTTTCCTTTATTTTTAATTTCATATTTTGTTTATTAGATCTTATTTTATGAATATATGCAAATATAATTTTATTTCTACATTCATTCTATGCCTATTTTTTTCATGATATTTTAACATTCATTTTTTGGAATATTAGATCAATCTCACACATATAAATATGAAACCTCAAAATTTTAAAATAATATTCAAGTTTTCCCATTTCAATTTATCATCTATGTTATTTGAATTAAAATATTTTAAATCATACTCTTAATTCATCTAAAAAAGAAAATAAAATTGATATATAATTTTTTATTAAATACATTTTAACTTATTTTCTTGGATTGTATAAATATCTTTCTTTATTTACATTTGGACTGTTTATTTACAATATATAGTATAAATATGTGGTAAAACTAGGTATTATCATCATGATTGAGTGCGCCATCTCCCCTAATAATTTTTTTTTATTTTGCACCCCCCACGACTACTAGGCTTTCTCATATTGGGAGTAAGGTATGTACACCTCGTATTGTGGAGAACGAGTTAGGTGCCTCCCTCATATTGGGAGTACAAGGAGTCCCATATACTGTAAGCCATCTATAGACCCAAAAACAAATCGCTTGGTATTGTGGACTATAAAAGGACCTTTCCTTTTCATTTTTTCTCCCCTAATAAATGTTTT
>VDFB02210921.1:0-18615 GCA_007258455.2 Sequoia sempervirens
ACCTTACCCTTTGAATCCCTTTCAAAAGATGACATTACAGTCCCCTTAATGAACTTGACACCTTTACTCCTATAGTAGTCCTCATAGAAAGCTGCTAACTCTGATGTAAATAACTGGGCCACTGAAATCATGGCCCTAAAGAAGGTGAATCTCCAGTATTTATTAAAAACAAAAGAATTGTAAGCATTATTCTATCACCATCATTGCACTATGTTATAAACCCAAATGTATTGATGAATAGTGAATCAACATGCATTAAAAATGGGAATCATAAATAATGATAAATACTTTGTGATTGTCAAGAATCATCAACATGTGGTATTTTACAATAATATGAAGAAGAAAAATAAAAATATGTATATACAAGATTGATATGAAAGAAAGCTTGCTTTAGCGTTTTTTCTTTGGAAAGAAGACCATTATTTTTTATAAAGGGTAAGCGAGTTTTCTGAGGGGACCGAAAACCACAAAGTTTACAACAAAAGAAAAGGACAAAAAAGTCCAACAAACACAGTGGCTGCTAAAAGAAAAAAACCCGAGGAAGAAGCAGCAGCCACCATAAAGACTAGGAAGGTCAAACAAAAAAAGCCAGCAGAAAAACCGACAAAAAACCCGCCACAATTAACCCAAAGTCTTCAAGACAGACTCTATCTCAGCCTCCAGATTCTGCATATCTTGAACACCCTTCTTAAAGGTTTGAATCATTTGCGGAGTGGGGGGAGCCTTCCTCTTCAAATTGGCCCTGGTTCTCTTATAAATTCCAACATCCTCCTGGTTTCTTTCATTGATTTCCTACAAATCAACCACCAAAGACCCCTGTTGAGCTTTGTCCAATTTCTCAGTCATGGCATTGATGATGATGGCATTGTGTCTGGCCATATGATTGTTTTGCTCGACAATAATTTTGACAATATTTTTCATTTTCTCCAACTCAATTTCAACATTTTTGTTCTTGTCAGCTTGGTACTAGGTATCTTTACTGAGACCGTATTCTCTTCATTCCACCTCTTTCTTATCAAGCGCCGCTACCTTAGCTCCCAAATCTTCTAGTTTACTTTGAAGGGCCCAATTTTTTTATCTTTAGCTCGCTAATTTCATGAAAAGTCCATTTCAAAAGTTTGAAATGGATATCAGCATTATTTCTAGCTAAATCCAAAACATCCACAGTGGGATCCCTATCAGTGTTGAAACAAGTATTAGCAGGGTCAGGAGTAACAAGGGAGCCAATTCTAGCATTTCTATCCAACGACGGGTCAGCAGAGGGCTCAGTGTTGTTAGCACCAGACTCCTCAAAGTCAGGAGAATCTTCAGAGTACGAGACAAGGTTTTTAGCTGGAGGATTCTTATCAACACTTCTGGTTTTAAGGGAAGGGCTTCCCAGCTCAGGCACAACATGAGCTTTCACAGTAAGGGGGTTAGGGTTTTTCTTACTAGTTTGGACAGCGGGCGGGCCAAGAACCGTTATGGTTGGACTTAAATTGGGCAAAAACCCCGAGCAACTGGGTTCAGTATCATCTTCCTCAGAATCAGGGGAGGCTTCCAAATTAGTAGGGACGGGCATTTTTTGGTAATGTTCAACAATTAATCTAATCAGGCCAGTATGCAAAATAGGGAATCTTCTAGGATTTTTCTTGTGGTCATCCAAACTTTTTCTCAAAGAACAGAGAAGATAGTAAGGGAAAGAAACCATGACCTTGTAGTGGAAATGGTTGAGTAGGGAAAAGTGATAATCATAGACCCTAGTGAAGCGACCATCCACAGTTATGTACTCCATGATAACACGAAGAACCTTTCTCCATAAGGCTTTTATGGTGTCGGCTTCAAAGTAGCTGTTAGCAATTTTCACCAGTTTCAGTCTTTCCTTCTCTTTTTTCGGAAATATGATGAAGACTTCATAAAAAAAAACCCTATCCCTGAAAAACTTTTTCCCATCAGTAGACATTCCTGTCACTTTAGCTATAAGGTTTTCGTTGAGCTCAACTTTCCTACCAAAAAGGGTAAGATCCCCATTATCCCAATTTTTCTCAAAAAGATCCGTAGCCTCCTGATTGGAACCATGGAGTTTTTCCAGGAAAGGAAGTAACCCCCCACTTTTAACTTTATTCCAAGCCTTAACATTTCTTGTGTGCATTTCAAAGCTGTCTGGCTCAATTTTTTTCCTATCTCCACCCATCTTGGCAAGCACAGTGGGGCAGACAGAGATGAAATATTTATTAGAACTGGTCCCGCCAAATCTAAGAATCTACAAAGCGTGCTAGGCCACTTTGCAGACTAAGCAACTAAGCTCTGTCCCATACAATCTAATGATTGTGATGTGATAACTCCATCCTATCATCATTAAAGAGATGACACGCCTCTTGCCCATGTGATTCATCATAACTCAATAAAGCTTAGACATTAACACTTCAATCACTAAAATTTAGCCAAGTGCTCTATTCATTACTTCTAACCCCTTCATTAGCAAAAAAATCTGCTACAACATTGACTTCTCTATAGGCATGTGAAATCTTTATGTTGTCAAATTTAGCTAGAGTCAAGATGGCATCATCAATCCATGACTTTATTGTCCACGAGGGGGGGACTTGCCTAGAAGACAATCAATAATATTTTTGGAATCACCTTCAAGCCAAAGGTTTTTAAAATTAAGACTTTGGGCCAAATTTATAATATGAAAAGCACCAGCAGCCTCGGCCAGGTGATTGGTTTGGGAACCTAGAGGAGTGGTCGTCGCACCTAGAAAGTTTCCAAAGGAGTCCCTTATGACTCCGCCACAACCCGCCGCCCTGGGATTACCTTTAGCCGCTCCATCGAAGTTAGCTTTGACCCATCCATTAGGCGGAAAAGACCAGCAGACACCCTCTCTATCCTTCTTAACTTTTTTAGGGGCACAAGGAAAATCAAGACTTATATTCCATTCCTTGGAAACTATAAGATCATAGGACGAATGAGCCACTTTCTTAGAATTGCTAACCTTCTGGGAGATAGCATTGACATTTTCCTTCAGAAATCTGATTATTTTATCAAAAACAATGTCCACTGAAGCTTCTTTATCTTTGTAAAGTCTATTGTTACATTCTTTCCAAAGACCCCAAGCAACATGAGGAAAGAAATCCCATAAAAACTAGAGAACAGGATTGTGAGTCAAGGCTTTCCATTGAAGGAAGAAGCCTTCAATAGATGAGGGAAAAACCTAAGAAAGTTGCCAATAACTGATTATTTTTTCCCAGATTGAGGTAGTAAAAGGACAATGAAGGAACATATGACGCATTGACTCTGCCTCCATCTTACAAAGAAAAAATATATTAGGTATTTGAAAGTTGCGTTTGCAAAGGTTATCAACCGTGAGCACCTTAATTTGGAAAAGGATCCAGAAAAAAATGTTACATGCATATAAAATGGAGAAAGATGAAACTAAGTATATACAAGATGGATAGGAAAAAAATAAAGCTTACTTAAGTGTTCCTCTGGAAACACCATTGTTACATGTATTTTATTGGTAACTAATGTTGCAGCACATTCCATTCCTATGTATCCACCACTAATTACAACAGCCTCGGCATCAATGCATGAGGCCATAACATTCACCAATTTAGTTGCATCATTTAAATCTTGTAAATAGCATATATTTTTAACATATGATCCATTTACTCCAAATTCCTCAAGCTTCAAAACCTAGATGAAAACATCAATTGGCATGAGAACAACTTAATCAACTCAGCAATCAAGGTCATTACCTCATCATTCCCATTTGGGTGTCTTTGAAACCAATTGAAAACATACAGCATCAACAATCATAATCAACAGCTCCACCAATCAAAACCAAGCATCAACTAATTAAATCAAAACCAAAACTATATGTAGTGCAAAACTATCAAACAATACAAATGAATCAAGTATAAACTAAGCAATACTTTTGCTAAAGTCAAAGGCACAAGTGTATTACGTGCATAACCTTTGAACAAATATTTTATAAGCATTTTATTTAACTTAGTAGACACAAACCTAGACATACATATATAATATATGCTTTGCTAACAATTTCTAACAAAGGGACCCAAATTGTCATACCAAATATTGTTGAAACACATATCTTGCAAGACCATAGTGTAATAGTTTAGGTGTAAATCCAAATTCCACAACCTTTGCCAGCATATTCCCTACTTGTAATAAAATGGGAGCTTTGGACAGGGTATGTACATCCATTAAAGCATAATAGAAGGTGGATTTTTTTCATCTCATGGAATGCAATGATTGCAGGTTTTGCATAAATTTTTTTGTTGAAAAGGATTTTAAAACTTTCAAATGAATCCAATTGGCAGGTATAAAGCCAATTTTTTTGCCAGAGTCCTCCCTACCTATGCCAAAATGGGAGCTTTGGGATAGGCTATAAACATGCACCAAAGAATAATGGTAGGGGATTTTTCGTCAGATGTTACAGTTGGATATGCTTTGGTAGACATATATGCAAGATGTGGAATTGTAGACAAAACACTTGAATTGTTTGATAGCATGCCTCAAAGAGATGTCATCTCATGGAATGAAATGATTGATTGTAGAATGTGCACAAAATGGATTTTGCAAGGAACCTCTCAACATATTTGAATTATTGAAGCACTCTAGAAAAAATAGAAAAGGCTTAAACTTGGAAAATCAATTTCTAAACAATGGTGGATCTCATGTATTTTGTGGTTGATAGGCTGACTAGGTATGTTTTAAAAAAAAAATATGTAGGTTTCACATATTACTCCTCCCAATTCACCATGCAATATATGTCAGCTATATACAGATGAGAGACCAAGATTTAAAATTTGTCAGCAAATTCTAGAAAGAACTAATTGAACTTGGTAGTACCTTCTTGACTCCAAAGTACAAGTTATTACCCTCCAATGGGTAGGCAAGCAAAAATAGTAAATAGATATCTATAGGGATTTAGAAAAAAGGTATTTCCATTAAGTCTCATTTTGGAGAGAGAAAGAAAGTGGATGTACATAATTTGGGCCTTTAAATCCTAGGAAAAGGAAGACAACAAAGGGGATGATTGTACCAAAAAAAAAGAAATATAAAAAGGAAAACTTACAAACTAGATAATTTTAACAGTATTTATGTAATATAATCACTTATTTGATCATTAATAGAATGTTTTACTAAATGTTTGGATTTTTATCTGATGGTTTTACTTTTGACCATTGAAGATGAAAATTGAATGGATTAATTTGTTGACATATTTTTAGAAAATAAGCCATCTTAGTACCCTCCCTGTTTGTAAATTTCTATACAATTTAATGCTTGTAACAAATTAATTAGCCTTATATGTGAGCTTCTCAATTAATAATCTCACTTTACTTTTAATACTCCATAAACCTCTTAACAAACTTTTTTTTTATTCATCTAAAACCTTGACAATCTATTATTGTAGACAATGAAAAATGTCCTAAGCCTGCGAGTGTCATTTTTCTTCATCCTCATCCTTTGATAATTGAATAATTTTAGTTATTCAATTATGTTTGATCATATTCCTCTATTAATTAAATAATTTTTAATAATTATTTAATTAATTCACTTTTTAATTCACTTTCTAATCTTTGTTCTACCCCGATTGATTAAATAAACTAATTGTGTCACTAATTTCTCCCTCTTCTTCAATGGTTAAATAGATTATTATTTATTTAATTATTTTGTCATCTTTCATCTATAGTTAAATAATTACCATTAATTATTTATCTATTCATGGTCCTTTAATTCTTCTATAGTTAAATAATTATTAAAATTATTTAACTATCCCATGCCACCTCCCCTGTTAAATAATTAATCTAAATTAATTATTTAAGGACTAATTTTCATCTCTCCATTTAATTAACTTGATAAATTTAATTAAATGCTCCTTTTGTCATTTTCTCTAAATAAATAATTTATTTTCCACTTGTCCATTTTCTCCATTTTTGAATAAATAATTTAAAATAAATTATTTATGCACCTCCACCTAGTCAAAGATGCTCTGTCATAATCCCCTGTCATAACATTCATTTTGTCATAGCTGCATGTCTTGCATGTCTGTCATAGCTGTCAGGCGTCATAGCCGTCAGCGTCATAGCTTTTCCATGCATGGCATATTCTTGGTGCATCAAATTTGGACTATTGATCTTGGCATCTTTTAGAGACTTAATCTCAACCATCCATTTCAACATCTCTCTCATGCATTCTCATCCATTGATCTTAGAATCTTTCTAGAAGATTAATCTCAACCGTCCATTCGAATGGTTGTCTATAAAAACAACCTTCCTTCTCCATTTTTAGCTTAACAGCTAATTGTCTCCAACTTTCTTGCTACCATTTGCAAGTTTTGCACAAGTGTTTCAACAAATCTGAGGGCAAAGCTGCATAACAAGAAGGAGAGCAAGAGAAATAATCAACCATAATGGGGAGTGCTTTCTTTTATGTTTTGCATTTTTTATTCTCTCCATTATTTGTTTTCTCTTGTTTGGATGTGGTTTAATAGTTTAGAAGTGTTGGCTGTCACTTTTATCTATTCTATTTGATTCCAAACCCCATCTAACAATTATTACCAAACTTATTTTATGTGATTATGTGAGATAGCTCACTGAACATAAGGAAAAATATTAGGAAGTGTTCACACAATTCATCCATAAAATATTTAGAAAACCCACTTGTTAGTGCTTGTCTACTGCTTTGGCGATTCGTGGTTCATGGAACCAATTTTATAGAATAATCAAACTAAAGCAAGCTCACAAACTCAAGTTTTATTAAGTATGTGGAGTGTGGAGGCACTTGGTCTGAGTTGCTCATTAATATTCTTGTTCATCTTTTATGAAGTGTGTTGTGCTCATACTTTTCATTGCCTCAGGTCATCATATAGCTACTAATATCAAGTATCTCTTATGACATCCATTAAGTTGATTGTTGTAATAAATTCTCAAATGCCAGCTAGTTCAAGTATGGACATAATCTAGAACTTAACATTTGCATAATGGATGGGCTTGCAAGAAAATATATCTTTCTGAATGAATCTTTTGAAAAAATATCTAGTTAAGAGTCTTGGCATGGATGGGTATATGTACTATCCATTAAAATAATTATTTCACTTTTGCACAAAGTGCATTTTGAAGTGCCATTTTTGCTTGGGTTTTTTAAGTTGGTAGATTTTTTTATCATGTATAATGTAGCTATATTGAGCACACACAAACATCACATGAACATCGGCCCATCATTGGAACCACCACCCAAGTCCTGACAATAGGAACGAACTCCACCGATGGCATCCCCATCGGACCATCACAGGAACAGGAGACCTCGTCCCACCAATGGCCTAACGAAGCATATCAGGGAGAAAATTGATTATCGACGCGAGTGAAGCATTAGTTCCATCGATCATCTGATAACCCTTATTGCATTACAATTTACATATATAGTTGATCATTAGGTGTGCATGGTTGACCTTCATTCCAGTGCAAGCTATATTGAGGACACCCTAAACATTATTACTAATATGCTAGTTAAATATGTGGTACATGTGGATCATATATGAATATAGGCTGAGTATTTCTAGCAACACTTATTTTTTAGTTGGATTCTAAAAATGATGCAACTTGTGTTCTTCTCTAAAACATCTATATGAGGTTCAAATAGTAAAGATATTGATGAAAGATAGATGAATTAAAAAGATACCTAGATGTAGTTGGATTGAAGGTCATAAACTGGTACATGTTTTTTGTGTAGGAGACAGATCACATCCACAAACATGGCAGAGCTATGCAAAGTAGGAGAAATTGGCTTGGAAAATTATGAAGGCATCAAGGTATAAAGAATTATTTATCTGCCATCATAGTGAAAAGTTAGCAATTGCCTTTGGTTTGTTAAACATGGCCCCTAGTACAACTATTAGAGTTGTTAAGAACCTTCAAGTATGTTCTAATTGCCACACTGCATATCCATCTACACAGAAGATTCTATTTCCATCTAGCATATCCATAATCTATGGATCCACATGCAATGTCTCCCTCCTACTTTAGGTCTTCATCCAAAGTTGTAGTGCAACCAAGTTATCATTGTATCAAACAAATATATTCATTCATACTTTGAAAAAATTGAATAATGAAAAGTTAGCCAAAAAAGAATGCACTATCCTTAGGTTTGTCTTAATCCAAAGTCAACAAACGCATGCTTTGTGCCCATCTATAACATCACATTAATGAAAACTTCAGACATAATCAAACAAGAGATAAAAGGATAATTCATTGCATTCTATACACTTTTTGTATTATCCAATTGAATAAGCTTATGATGATACCAGCATCCATATCATCTGAAAATGGAATTGTTATCCATTGAAGGGTGAATTTAGAATTACTTGACAAAACAATAGGCATGGGTGGGTGAAAGGATCTATCCTAAAAAGTAGTGTTGGCTTTATTCAGTATTCATGGAAACTACCAAGTGTCCTAAATGTTTATTTTTTATCTTCTTACTAAGAAAGCTATTGTCTATCAAAAATAAAGGAATGTTGACCAAAGTAATCTCAATGCTACTATGCAAGGAGGATTTGAAAATTGTAGAATTTCTTGAAGGAAAGATGTGCTACCATCTCAATTGGTAGGAAATGTTGAAAGAAGATATACTCAAGTAACATAAATTGGCTTCTACAATCCCCACATAAAATGAAAGAGAGAGGTCTCTAATGAATTACAATAAAAAAACCTTGATAGAATTCTCTAGGGATTCTACAAAGCCATTATCTCACAATAAGAAGATAGTTTCAAGAATTGCTATAGACAAAAACAAATTGTCAACATCCCACAAAATTAGTTAATAATCCCAAAATAATTTGTCTTTTGGAATTAATAATTCCAAAAATAAGCGACATCTTCATTGACAACTAGGTGTTCGGCTTGGTTTCTTTACCCAATTCAATCTATGGAAAAATGACTTGGGGACAGAGCAATGGCCAAGATGCTAGTTAAATCTATGGTACATGTGGATTATATATGAATATAGGATGAGTATTTCTAGCAACACTACTTTTTTAGTTGGATCCTAAAAATGCTACAACTTATGTTCTCTAAAACATCTGTATGAGGTTCAAATAGTAAAGAGATTGATGAAAGATAGAGGAATTAAAAAGATACATGGATGTAGTTGGATTGAAGGCCATAAACTGGTACATGTATTTTGTGTAGGAGATGGATCACATCCACAAACATGGTAGAGCTATGCAAAGTACAAGAAATTGGCTTGGAAAATGAAGGTAGCAAGGTATAAAGAATCATTTATCTACCACCATAGTGAAAAGGTAGCAATTGCATTTGGTTTGTTAAACATGGCCCCTGGTACAACTACTAGAGTTGTTAAGAACCTTCAAGTATGTTATAATTTCCACACTACATCTAAATTCATCTCCAAGATTGTTGCAAGAGAAATTTTTCTGAGAGATGTGAGTCATTTCCATCATTTTAAATAGGGACACTATCAGTCTAACATTACTACATTAGGGGAACTCCCCTCATAGCTTCATCGATAGACTGATAAGGTAGGGGCAGCTAGTTCCATTTTATGTAATGTGGTAAGAGTCATATAGGTAATGCTATGTCAGGTTGGGGAACTCTTCTTGGAGGTTCTTGATGCAAAGGTAGGAGAACAAACACAAACTTCTTAGTTACTCAACAAATCTCAAGGTAGTGTTCTCACTTTTCATGCTTCTTTCCATTCTTGGGGCTTACTTGGCAACAACTCAACATAAGGAATCAATAGCATAACACCCTATCTAACACTTGGCTAACCTTACACAAGGTAACAATGACCAATGCAATCCTTAAATACCCTATCAACCACTTAGACACTTCAACAATCCAACTTTCCTTTGCAAGTTGTTTTGTAACAACACCCCAATAATGGACTGGTAATTTTGTATTTTAGGCCTAATTAGGCTTCTTGAAATGGTTCAAACTTGCCAACTTTGACCCTCACATCAATTGGAACACACTAACCTTCATCATTGATTTAGAGGCATTCATGACACTCACATAAATGACCTTTAAGGGTTTTAAGACCATACAATAAGGAGCACTACAAATCTTGCCAAACACAGTTTTACTTCAATAGTCAGCTTTGTCATAACAAGGTTGTACACCAAATGGGCTCAACACCTTTAATTTCATCAAATCTAAAATTTGAAGAAGGTCCACAACACTTCTTAATATCAAATTCAAATATTTGCACTGATAGTGGTCACTAGATTCTATAAATAAGCATTCAAAACCCTTACTTAACCTTCTTTACTAGTCTTCCATAGAGGAAACAAAGTCATGACAACTTAATGAATATATATACTCCAATATTGATTAGTTTAACAAAACCCAAATTGAAAGGGTTCCCAAGACACCTTGACATTGTTCCCAAACACTTCCACTTATGATGGACGTTATATTCAACAACAAAACCAACAAAACCCTTTGTTTATTCTTTTGTGCCAGTCTGAACATGCATAAATACAATCCTAGGGCATCAAAATTACATAAGAAAACTTCAATCTCAAGCCCTGAAACTTTTCCACTTGGAAATATACACAAAATTACATCATTTCACAAATTTTTAGAATTTTCCCTTAGATGAAATCTGAGAAAACATCATTTTAGTCACCCATTGCTACCCTATCTAGGGTTTCTGACTATCTGTAAAGGAAATGCAATATCTCCCTCCATTCTTGATGAAATTGAATGAAACAAATTAAAAAATGTAGTAAACTCAAGGAACTTTCATGCCCAATTGGTCTTAGACCATGAAAGGGTCTATACAACCTATACAATGTGTAAGAATAGTGATAGGGCATGGAAAAACATAGAGAAAATGAGGTTATATTTTATTCCCACTTGAATTCATCCTCACCACTTCCTCTGGCCACCTTCATCATACAAAATGACTCATGGGAGGAATATTTATGCCTATTAAAACCTCTCTAACTTCTCCAACTACCTTTTTACAACCTTGTCTCTTCATCTTCCACTTTTTGCAACTTTTAACAATATGACAACTTTTACAATATTTGACATATGACCTCAAAATGACCTTCTAGGACCTAAAACAGACTCAAAAAAGTTAAACATGGTCTATTAGACCTTATTACATGAAAAAAACACAAGACTCAAGCAAAATAATTTGCAAAATTGCCTCATGGAGGCATATAGTCCATCAGGTGCTCTTACACCAGTTCTAACTAATTTTCCTCTTTTTTATAAGACTGTGTTGATAGTGCCACCTGGATCATAGTTATTTGGTGGGATTCCAAACCCATACAATGAGGTGCAATTGTGGAAATATCATAGAGAGAGGCTACAAGCTACCATGATGATTTTTCCAAGTGAATTTATATCAAAGTCTTGCTTAGCGTGGCTTAAGAACGTAATGCAGATGATATTCTCTTTGCAAATAGGCTTGGGGGAAAGTATTTGCTTGATCTTGTGAAAAGTGGCAAGGAACTTGTAGAGAATGAGACATTGATCAGAGAAACATTGGACAATCTGGATGCATTTGAAGGGAGCTTGGAGTGGCTAAAAATGTTTTGGTTCAAATGTTGAGTTTCCATGGAAATGCATGTGTGAGATTGTTTTGAAGCACTCAAAGAGTCTGTGGGATGAACTTTTTGAAAGATTTTGTTAGTAGGATGAAACAAATAATAGCTAATGGATTTGCAAATTTGCATGAGAGAGTTAAGGTTGGTAAATTCCTTGAAGCCATAGTTACATCTCTGGCAAGTTACAAAGATGTTGAAACCCATTTGCACAAATTAACTACTAGTGAGGGTTGGCTTGTCAAGAGAGGGGCCTAAAAAGTTTCAATTTACCTGGTTGAGTTTTAGATTTATGATGACAAATGATGAAGACTGGTTTGGTCACCTTAATGCTTATTTTCAAACTGAGGTTAGTCAAATAAAAGATACCATAGATGAGGGGTCCAAGAATATTTTGGAAGACCTCCTAAGTTTTCTTCGTGCACATAAATCTCCTTCAAGGATAAATGATTTAGAGCCTTATTTGCAAGAGAAATTCTTCCATTTTATCTCAACATTGATTGTTGAGATTGGCTATCTTGCACATCTTTTCGTCTATCGAAAATGAAAAATGAGGAGATGCTAGAAAAAATAAACAAGGAGACACTAGAACCGACAGTTATAGTGGAAAGGGCACTTTTCTTAGGAAGGATTTTAGTTCCTCTCAGTTTTCATTCAACTTCCCTTCCACTAGTTCTTGGCTCATCTCAGCTATAGTTTTTCAAGAACAAAGCTTCAGTTTGAGGGAAAGGATCTTCAAATTTCAAATATTCTAGTACCGATTTTGATTACCCTCTTCTAGATAGTTCTAGAAGACAAATACTAATGAGAGAGGTCAGTTTAAAGCCTGAATTAGAGGATAAAAATAATAGCACCAAATTGAATAAATTGAGAAGAACTATGCACAATCTTTGTATTAGAGCTCATAGCATGTGGATATTGTGGATAACTGAAGAGCTTTCAGGAATTCTCACAAGAGATCTAAGGGAGGATGATTCTTTATCCATGACAACTCCTTTGAAGGCCTGTATTCTCATTTGCATTGCATATTTTGTTTGATGTGGCTTATGGAGTTGGTTTCATTTCCATGATTCATCTAATCACTGTCTGCTTGTAGTTTTCATGAGATTTCTTCTAGTTCTGATTTAAGTCATCATGGTTTATATCTGGATATATTAATAACTGAATGAAAATAAAGCATCTAGAGTAAAGAGCTACATTTGATTCTTTCAGTCACTTCAGACTCTTTATTGCCCAGTAAATGGAAAAGACTAATGGTCCATATTAATCATGGAGATGTAATTTGTAAGTATGCAGAAAAGTATCAAAGGGGAGCCAAAAAGTTAGAGGTTTTCATAGGGCCTATGAATCAACTCTTCTTGTTTTTATATGAAAATATTGCTGTTTGTTTTCTATTTATAATATCTATTGGCGTCATTTGGGAACTCCTATTTTTGGGAATTCAGTAAGAGTTCTCAAACAAAGCAGGATGACATCTACTGTACAACTGAACATATAAATGGAATTTGAAGCATGATTTTATTTAATTTTTAATTTGCTTCCTTAAGGCAGCCTCATAAAATGCCCTTTTCTGATTGTATATCAAACTGCCTACTGCTTCTTTTCTTTTACTGCTGCAAGTCACAATTTTAATGTTGTATGCTTGTTCTGTCTCTTGTAGTTTTTCGTTCCATGATTTCAAGGCTTACCATTTATTAGTCTGTGATTTGCAGGGTTGGGAAGAAACTGAATTGAAACAAGAGCATGAGGGTGGAGGTCAACTAGAGACTAAGATATCCCTGCCAGCTATGCCTTCTCTATATATTACTGCATTTCTTTTTCAGGGATGTCAAGAGATTTATAGAATTGGTGGTCATGTTCTTGACAAAATAATACTTCAACTCTTTGCTTGGAGATTGTTGGAGAAGGTATGCATTTTCTCCAGTAGCTTTGCATTCTTGACTTCGTTACAGCTGAATTTTGTAAAATGTGATTACTTGTTTGCATATATTTTAAACACAGGTAATCTACATTGTACAATGTCTCTAACTAGAAAAGTTTCTGATCATATTGTTATTCAACAAGTCCATGTATATGGTGTTGACTTCAGGTAGATTGGACATCTCTAGCAATTTTGGAAACCACTTGCAGATTTAATTGCTTTAAAATGGGTTTTATTTGAGCACTTGATTTGTGAATGTTTCTCATGGTTCTAACACAAAATGGTGAATCACCATCATTAATATTTCAATATTTCTCGGATTTAGTACAGGTGAGTATTAGGTAATAAAAATATAGCCGACATTTATCTGTAGAAATACACAGGCTATCTAATAACCTTTACTTGTAACAAATATATACTTGGTTGCAAACATATGTTAGTATCTTTGTTTATCGTTGTTCTCTTCTTTTTCTTCTAAAGTTTTCATGTAATTCTGCCTGTCCTCAGTAGTGCTTTATGCCAGGGAATTCATAATTCCATACTTATCTACACCCACATATTTTGTCATCTGATTTGCATATTAGCAGTATAGTTGCCAGATCTGGCTGCATCTGGATTTCTAGACCAGCCGAATTTATCTGATTTGGTCCAGATTTTTCAATTCCTATGGATATTTAACCAATTTTTTCTGAGAATTCTGGATTTCCATTTTTTTTGAACCTGATAACATTCACAGGCAAAACACTGTTCTTGTATATAGTTGTTGTACCTTAGAAACTCTCGATTCTGAAAACAAAAATATTCAACTGATTTTACAGACTGGAAGCATGGATTAGAAGGAGAAGTCAAATCAAAAGATTTCGTTAACTCTATACTGTTTAGGTAAAACAAAACCTTTCCTGTGCCATTCAGCTTTGCTAGAAATTCTGGCAGCCTTGATGTAGATGCGTCCATACAAAGTAGTAGTAATATACCTATTTTCGAAAGTTTCATGCATATTGAATCTGCAGCAAGTGGAATAATCAATATTGAGCATTTCCTTGATGTAGATCTGAAATAGGTATATTACTAAGAAAGGTAATGGATACAAATTAAGGTTATTCCTACAAGCTTAATTCTTTGGAAAATATAGGTCTAATTAATTTGTATCCATTAATTTTTTGGAGTTTCGGCATTCCCTGAATTTTTCCAACTTCTGAGAATCATCTTTTTTTGCAATCTGACAATTTTCAAATATGGCAACATCTCACGGAGATAGAAAGGCCACTTTTATAGTTGTTAATCAAGTGGCAATTGAGATGGAGGTACATAACAAAGAAGAAGGGACTGATCATTGGAAAACGTTCCCATAAATATAGGACAATATTTGCATGATGGGACTGAGGTGTTAGGTTTGTAAAAAGAAATCCACGAGTCATAACAATTATGAAACAATCTCTTTTACATAAATCTAGGATAATTAAGTAAATGTAAACAATTTCAAAAGAAATTTTTCTAAGAAATGTGAACCATTTCCATCATTTTAAACAGGGTCAATGTTCTAGTGGAGAATATTGGTGGTGCTAAATGAAACAATTTGAATAATAGGCTTGCACTTTAATAATGTGTACTACATCAGATATCTAGTAATAATGAAGGGACATCCATCAAAGCATAACAATAGGGACTTTTTTATGTGGTTGAGACTCTTATGAGCTAGAGACCAAATTCATTCTTGTAGGTGTTAGAATGAAATGTAAGAACCACATAAAAGAATGTTCACTAAGGCTCTAAAAAATGCAAGCTTGTAACTTACATGTTATAACTATGATATGAAGTGAAATTTTATTATAGAATGCCAGGCCCCACTAGCATACAACCTTTTCCATTCTTTTGTTGTAATACAAAGATACCAAAATGATTCAAAAATCATGTCATTTCATTGAATTCAATCCAACCATAAAGAGAAACACATAATGCAAATAGAGATTCATAATTTACCGATAGAATATTTATAGAGACCAATAGTGCAAATCTTCACCTATTTCCACAGCCTGAGTTTCATCCAATTTTCATTGCTATTCCTTTATAAATTTGAAATAGGATGGGGGTGTGTGCTTGAGGATCATGATGGGCCAAGTGGTGATATTATGGGTATCGCGTGGGTATGGCTAATAACTTTTCTTTTACCCAAAATTGATGAAATGAAAAGAGTTTTAAAGAGATATTCTCAAATTTCCACCAATATAAATTATGCTTTACTTTGAATTTAGTAAATAATTATTATTCATTTTCTATTTGAATTATATTCAAAGTCTAATTGATGGTGATTGAAGAAAAATATCTATAGCTTTCAGCGGTGTCACATTTTTTGAATATGAAACATGTATCACATTATATGCTTGCATACTATAGGATTAAAAAATGAATTTCATGAAGTTTTGACCAAGTTAAAGGTGGTCGGACATCACAGTTTTTAATATTTTTTAAATTGTAATAAAAAATCATAATTAATTATTTACTTGGAAAAATTACCAAAAAATATGCATCACATCGAGACATGAGTCCTCTACTTATGTATAAAACTTATAAAAATATTGTCACTTTTGTTGTGGTTAGGATGGTTAGACAAGCACCTACTTATTTTTTCCTAAAATTTAAGTACTCTTTTGCATTGAAATTTCAAATTTTCACCAAATAGATTTTAAAAAATAAAAACAAACCTAGTAGTTTAGAAGCTACATTCAATTTTCTGCAATTCTATTCTTACATATTTTGAAATAATATAGATGCTTATTCCAAAATTTACACGTCAAGTTCCCACAACTTTCGATTTTTTGAATTTTTGCCACCAGGACTTGTTTTTCCATGATGATCCTGCACACACCCATCAACGTCCAACATATCCTTTTTTTAGTATTCTCTCTCTTGTAGAATCACATTCACATTCTCCTTATGAGTTTGAAATAGGAAGGAGATGGAAACCAAAAAATGTAATAGGAATTGATAACAAAAAGACTTTCAAGCCATTCACATTTCCTAAAGCCACCCTCCGTTCCACTGATTTTGAATCCAATCCCTTCAAAAGTAACATATGAAGAATGGCTATACATTTGTAGCATGTCAGCCATAGAGCATACCCTAAGAAAGAGCTTCACCTAGCCACACAATAGAAGAGGAACGATAAAAAAAATGAACCCCCAAGTGGATTGCATCCTACAAGTATGGACTAAACAGAGGATTATGTATGCATTACCCAAGGTATGGGAACATGTAACCAATGCAACATTTGGAATGCTAAAAAATGGATCATCATGTGAGCAAGATATCTATACAATTTTGTAAGCACAATGGCACAAAAGACATTCAAAAATCAGATTCATGTGGAGTCAATCCAACAATGTGTTTCTGAAATCAACTCATACAAGAAATTATGGGAGTATACACAAAATAGTGTATACAACCACATAGGACTACCATAGCCACATAGAGACACAAAGACATAATGGTATGTTCCAACTACAAAGATAATCAAAATCTAGGTATACAATCATATGTTGTAGTTACAAGTGCCCTTCTAGGAATACATGAAAATGTGGAAGCATAGACAAGGCAAGCAAACTTTTTCAAAAAATGCCTCAAAGAAATATGATATCATGGAATGTTGTGATTAAATTACACCATAAAATGTTGCTTCAATCTATTCACAATAAACAATATTTGAAAATATCAAGGTTTTAGGGCTTACTTAGATTCTTGAGTTCAAAAAAAGAAAACCTTGAAATGGCACCAACAACATCAAATACAATACAGTCCATACCCATGGCTAGAGATAGGCGACCTGTACTCTAAAACCCTCAGCGGAACCTTATTTTCAAGATGCAGCTTGCCAAATTGGAGAAGTGAAAGGTCAATACTAGCAAGGAAGAGTTTGGACCTAAGCGGGAACCAATAGTGGTAGGAAAAGCAGCAAAAAATGGTGAAAATAACCAAAAAAATGGCAAAAAATGATGACAAATGAAATTTGAGCTTGGCAAAGTATAATTATTTTCTTATATAATGCAAAAAATTAATATATAAATATAATATAAAATATAATTAATATATAATATATATTTAATATAATAGTAAAATAGATTAAATTATATATAATATAATTATATTTATTATTATATTTAATAGTATATATAGATTATATTATTATTATATATTGTATTCTATAACAAAAAATATTAAATATAATTATAAAATTATTATAATTATTAATTAATATATAAAAAATATGATAGTTTAATTGATCTTTAGAGAGATCAGGAAAAGGAAAGAGAGATAGAGGGGGAGACAATTCTATATAGAGAGGAATATATACTAACACTTGCACCTAAAGGAGGTTCAAGGATTGCACTGATAGAAAATTATGTATGTTAATATGTTAGAGAGTATGTGTTTGTGCATGGATGTGCTACAAATTCTAGTTGCATGTGGCTAGCTTAAATAATTAATAATAAGTGCTAAATAATGGAATGAAATAAATCTAGACAAATCTAGATTAAGGCTCCCTAACATACTCCATGCTCTTGGGCTTAGATGTGGTGAAGTTAGGGCCCTCTAACATGCTTCCTCTCTGACCCCATCATGGTGGACTATGGGAATAACACTAATGATTCTTGATTCCTTAAATGATCTATTCAAATGGATTGAAATAATTGATAATATATATGTATTATATGTACCATAAATCTAATTGAATCATTGGTAGAATTATATGTTGTCAAACTAGCTTCAAATCATAGTTAAAAACATTAATGATTCATTAACATAATGATTAATAAAAGTTAAAGAATGTAAATGTTGAAAAAATTTATAAAATATGTGAAGGGCTTAAGACTACACTGAGAGGTAATGCCTTCCACACAATAGGTATTTTTGGTGCACCAAGAAACCTAGGAATCCAAATGGCCCGCTTAGGTAGGGGTCCCATGAGGGGGGCTGAAGCTCTATAGATTATGATCAAATTCGAAAGAAAAAAGAATAGAGGATTAATAGTCATTTATTTTGTCATTAATTTAGTCATATATTTAGTCATTTATTTAGTCATTTTTATTTTTCTGATATTAGTTATTTATTTATTCATTTT
>VDFB02210922.1:0-12140 GCA_007258455.2 Sequoia sempervirens
TTTTGGCAAGTTTCAAGGATGATCTAGCAACTTAAGTGCCTCAAATCTAACTTCGGAAGATTTTTAGGTGCAAATCTGGGAAACTAAAACTGCAATATCTTTCAACCCAGGAATAGAAAATAAAAACCATAAATTGGGAATTTCATTATGACGAAAAGAGTATCCAAAAATGTAAAAACATATAAAAACTGAGAAACTTGAAATTTAACTATTTTTGGGTGATACAAGATTGCCCTTACACCACTGGATGCTCCTGCATCAAATAATCAATAATACCTAATGTAACCAAACATAGAATCAACAACATTAACTATTTTATTCTATTCCAACTATAACCAAAAAATGAAAGCCATAAATCAAACAACATTACTTTTAATAGCCACCCACATGCAGAAAGCCACAATATAGCCCGAGCTATACAATAACAATCAACAAAAACTCCATAACCTCAACAATTTTATTCTGTTGCAAACATACCCATAAAATGAAAATATTAAATAAAATTCCTACAAAAATTGATAGTAACAAACCCATACAAAAAAGCACTCCTTTATCAACACAACCTCCTCAAAAATTGAAACAATACAGCCTTTTCAACAACACCTTCTCCAAAATGAAACAATATAGCTTAAGCAACAAAACTATAATAAAAAATTCCCAATGGAACTAACAAAAAGTGTGTAGGATTGACTATTTTATTCTACTACAACCATAACCACAAACCAAAAGCCATAAATCAAACAATATTGGTTTAAAGACAGACATAGATGAAGAAACCCACAAAACACAAAAAATAATAGATAGGAACGCATGCAAAACCATAAACACAAAATGTGAACCTTAAACCAAACAATACTCATTTTCATAAACAATACGGTCTTTACTCAACAACCCCTTATCAAAATTAGAAGCAATCAACAATAGCTTATGGAAAATCAAATGAAACAATATGGCAAACGGTTTTTTCCATATGCACTTCTTGCCACTTGTGTTAAATAAACCTTTTTCCACCAACTTTCTCTAGGTTGCCTTGTTTCTCCAAGCCTGCAAACATACACAAATAAGGGAAACCATAAACACAAACCCACAAAAAAGCATAGTATCAAATCCATACAAAACCATACACACAAAACACAAACCATAAATCAAACAAGGTATTTGAAACAATCAACAATACCTTATGGAAAATCAAGCAATATAGCCCGCCAAATCAAATAATATCACTCAGGGTTTTTTCAACATGCACCTCTTCCCACTTGCTTCAAACACTTTTCTTTTCAATTTCCAACAATCCACCCTTGCAAAAAACATAAAATAACCTCCACCCACCTTTGTAGAAGCTACACAAAGCTTAATCTAGCTTGCACCCTCACAAAAGCTTACTCTATTCGCTCACGACTCTCATATTAGGTATAGCAACAAAATGACACCAAATAATGCCTTATTGAAAATTTCCCAAACATTTGTTTTGTTCCTTGAGGCATTAAATGACAGTTGTTATTACAACGATCCCGAGTACATGCAAAGCATACAACAATTAATGTTGATGCGAACCAGCATTTAATTTCCACAACCTTCTTTATCCATGCGGTATGAAAAATGCCACCCTATTCCCAAAGTAGCCAACAACTACCTCTGCCACCTTTTTCATAGCCATCGGAAGGCCAAAAATCTGGGAGGTTGATGAAAATTCTAACCAAAGTTATAACCCACCCACCACCTTTTTCCCGATCACCGGAAGCTTGAAAAATGGTGAGGCTAATGAAAATTCCAAGAAAAGTTGACATAAATAGCCTATTGGCTAATTATAATTTTATAAAATAATATTAAAAATTAAAAATAAATTTCAAGCTATTATACAATATGTATAATATATAACAAAAGCTCTACTTGCAAATTTTAAAAAGTGTGAATTTATCCTATGTGAATTTGTAAATTGTGTGAAGGAAATCAAATATTTGAAGTTGAAATCAAAACATTTGTATTGCAAACCCTATTAAAGAAGAGGATGGAAATATTAGTTGGCCAAAGATTGAAACAACAAACATAATCAACTATAATGATAGAAATTAGAAAGGAGAAAATAGCAAATTAAAATTATCAATAAAGAGAACTCTCTAGTGAAAGAAAGAGTAAAGACACAACCAAAAAAAATAACTGAATTATTAATTTCTTTACTGCTAACCCTTAATTGTTTTTGCAGGAGTTCTATCACTAATCATAAAATTTAAATGTGTAGGGGAAGATAAGAATATAATAAGAACTACAAGATTTAACAAAGTGGGGAAGGTGAACAAAGATAAATAGGTAGAAAACAATGCAAAATAAGAAGAGGAAAATAGTTGAAAGGATGCATTAAAGAAGAAGTGAAGAAAGCAAAGAAAAGGTGCAGAACTAAGAAAGGAAGACTCAGAAACAAACAAGACAAAAAAAATAAAAATTTGGAGGCACCAACAATTGACCTAACAAAGGAAGCCAATGAAGACATAGGGCTGCTAGAAGACCTAGCCATCATATGAAGTTTTATAGGCTCAAAATATGAAGGAATAAAATAAGAGAACGAGTGAAGGTAGCCCGGGAGACCCAGCTAATTTTGAATTTTTTTCCAAAAGGCTTCTTTATAGTTGTTTTCACAATAGAAGAAGAGAGAGAAAAAGTGTTACAAGGAGGGTAGTTGGAAATGGAGGGCTATCCACTCTAGATGGAAAAATGACACCAAAACTTTAACCCCACTAGCTTGCACCCCTATGAACATGCATGGGTAAGATTATATAACCTCCCACTGGAGTTTTAGTCACAAGATTGTTTGGAGAAAATTGGGCAAAGTCTAGGCACATTGATGGACATTGATATAGAACTAATAGAAAGGGACTCTTACCTATACACAAGAATTCAAGTGGTAGCAATCAGGAGCATACAAAAAATGATACAACTACTTGTAGAAGGGGAAAAATGGGAGCAGAGTGTGGAAATTAAAGAAAATAAAAAATACTACATCAAATGTCACAGCGAGAACCATAGGGAAGAAACATGTAACAAGAGAATAAAAGAAAATAAAGAAAGGAATAAGGCAACAAAAATGGTCTGGAGGCCAAAGGAAAATTCTGTAGAAAAAGAAATAAAACAACATAGACCAAGCAAATTGAAAACATAAATAATAAGGAAGGAGTGACTAGTAAAAATGGGGTAAGATAGGAGATGAAAGATAAAGAAGTCAGGGATGAGGGGAAGAATACTTAGGAAATAGAAGTGGGAGAAGAAAACAAAAATAAAGAAGGGAAGGGTGTAGAAAATGCATAAATAGAAGAAGAAGAGTTTGAATTTGAAGACTCGACAATTGAAGAAGACCGAATAGAAGAAGATGAATTAGGGATAATAGACCCAAGGTGTATAAGTTAGATAGTTTCCAATGCGATGGGGAAGACTATGAAAGGAAAGGGCAAGAAAACTAACAAACAAATAGGGATGAGGAATCCCTAGAGAAGGATCTAAAAAGAATCTCAAGCTTTCTGATATCCAAAGGATCCAACAACTCCCTTGGACAACAATGAAGATAACCACATGGAACGTTAGGGGATTGAACACCCTTGAAAAAAGATGCTTGTTCAAGATTCATTTAGAAGGAATGGAAATATACATTTTGATAGTACAAAAAACCAAATTAAGAGATACTAAAATAGAAAAATTTCTATTTAGTCTTGTAAGAGTTGGTCAGGATGGTTTCATGAAGCTAATGAATCAACAAGAGGTTTAGCTATTCTGTGGAGGAGTAGCAACATGAAAGTAAGAAAAATACAGGCCAACAACAACTAGATGGAATGCAACATCAGATGTGGAGAAGCTAACTTGGAATTTACTCTAATTAATGCCTATGGTCCAATCAAAATTGATGAAAATAAAAAAACTTGAGATGCCATCAACAATAGAATAAAATAGTTAGGGAATGAGAAGTATATTATGGGTGGAGACTAAAATGCGATTCTTGATCTTATAGAAAAAAGTGGAGGCCTAAAAAAATTAAATGGGAATATTCAAGATTTTAGAGACTTTGTACAAGAAATAAAAGCTATTGGCTATCAAACCTCCAATGGACTATTCACATGGACAAATCACAGAGAAGGATTCACTAACATCAATGAGAGATTGGAAATATTTTTGGTGGCAAAAAGATTGATTGAGGATGCCTTGATACTAGATGTAAAAAATCTACCCATATCAAAATAGAATCATTTTCCAATCCAACTAGAAATAAGAATAGGACTTAAACCCACCAAACATACTTCAAATTCAAAAACATGTGGTGGTGAGAAGAAAGTTTGATCCCAACAATCAATGATTGGTGGAAGGAATGTCTAGTTCAAGGCATCCCCAACTACATTTTTGTGAAGAAAATACAATATGTATAAAAACAAAGCTCAAAGAATGGAACAAAATAGTATTCAAGAACATTTTCCAAGAAAAGGAGGAAGTAGAAAAGGAATTGGAAGAGATGAACAATAAAATAATTAAACATGGAATATTCGAAGAAGAATTCCAAAAGAAAAAGTATTTGAAAAAATACCATAAGGATCTATTGGAAAAAGAGGAAATCTATTAGGGAGATAAGGCATGAGAAGCATGGATAAAAGCTATGAATCCAATTCAAAATACTTTTATGCCACAACAAAAGCAAGGAAAGCACACAACAAAATAGAGGAAATTAGAAAAGAAGATGGAAGCATAGTCAATAATATGACATAATTAGAAGAAGCAACAATTGAATACTTCCAAAAGATATTAGGGGTAGAAGAGGAGAATGAGGCATGCATAAAGGAAGACTTTTTTAACTACATTCCAAAAGGCATAACAAAATAAGACAAAAAAAATGTTGAATGAACTAGTCGAAGTCAGAATTGCTACATTTAAATTACACACTGAAAAGGCTCTTGGCCCAAATGGGTACCCAACAATATTTTACTAGAAATTTTGGCCAATAATAGGTAATGATGTATGGAAAGTAGTAGAAGAGGTGAGAAAAAAGAGATAATTCATGAAATACATTAACAACAAAATCATCACACTAATCCCAAAAAATAATGTATGTGAATCCTTCAATGAGTACATGCCAATCACTTTGCAATACACTATAAAAAATTAAAAATTGTCACTAAAGTGTTGACCAATCACTTGAAGAAAGTACTAAAACACATTATCTTGAAGGAGCAGAGTGGTTTTTTACCAGGAAGAGAAATCATTGATAGCATAATAGTAGCTAATGAGGTAGTACATACAATGACTTCAGAGGGAATAAATGGGATGATGATAAAGCTAGATATTAGCAAACCGTACGATAAGGTAAAATGAAATTTCCTGATAGAAGTGCTCAAAAGGTTTGGTTTCAACAAAGAATGGATTGAAATAATCATTCAGTGCATTAAAACGGTCAAATACTCAATCAATGTTAATGGCTCAATATGTGGCTTTTTTCCTGCCACAAA
Source organism: Sequoia sempervirens (assembly GCA_007258455.2). Taxonomy (NCBI): domain Eukaryota; kingdom Viridiplantae; phylum Streptophyta; class Pinopsida; order Cupressales; family Cupressaceae; genus Sequoia; species Sequoia sempervirens. The sequence continues at coordinate 5,478 of VDFB02210922.1, forward strand.
TGGACGGAGGCAAGGAGATCCTATCTCGCCATTCCTATTTATCATAATGGAAAAAGTTATTGGGAGAAATTATAAATTAAAGTGTTAGAAAAACCTATGGAAAGGAATCAAAATAGTTCAAGACATAAATCCAATAACTCACACACAATTTGTAAATGACATAGTCATGTTTGGATAAGTGAATATGAGGGAAGACAAAATCATCAAAAAATCACTAGAAAACTATACAAGGGCCTTTGGACAAACAATAAACAAAGATAAGTCATCAATAATATTTTTGAATACAAAGAAAATATTATAAAAATGAATAGCCAAACTATTGGATTCTTAATAAAAGAGGTACCAACCAAAAATTTGGGAGCACCATTAGTAGCAAGTACATGCAGATCTCAACAATAGGAAGAAATTATGGAAAAATGTAGAAACAAAGCAACAACCTAGAAAAAAAAGTGGCTGAATTTAGCAGGGAGAATATTAATTATTAAATAAGTGCTCATTGCAGTTCCTAATTATAGAATATCTTGCTTCCAAATGACACACAAAATTGAGGCCAAACTGGAGAGATTTATGAAAAAAAATTGTGAGAAGGATCTAAAGAAGAAATGAAGATCCCATTACTGCAATGGGAGGAGGCATGCTTGCCAAAAATATGAATATGATTAAGAAGGATGAAAGAGTAGAACAAAGCATTAGGTGAAAAGCTAACATGGAAAATGTAAAAGGAACACATAAGAGAGATTGTGGTGTCAAATCTTCCAAAAGAAATATCTGGACAACCCAGAATCAAGCAAGATTTTAATGTTAGCCAACTCCAATGGAGGATCAACAATCTGGAGATTCCTATAGGACAACAAGAAGATTATAAAAAATCATCTAACCTAGAGAATTGGGAATGGAAGACATGCAGATTTTTGGAAGGATTCATGGAATGGACACAAAGCACTAGCAGATATAGAGAGATTAAGAGGATACATAAAACAAGTTATAGAGGTAGTAAGGAGCAAAATATGTTCCTATGCCAAGAGAGGTCACCCAAGTTTGGGAATCAGTATGAATGGATAGAGATAGATCCACTACCTTTTTTAGAGGAAGAAAATTAAATTTTAAAAGAAGAATTAAAAATTAGGAAGTGAACCATCACTTTTAGGTTTTCTGAGTTCTTCTCTTGCACTCTTAGGGTTTTTCATTTAAAAGGAGAGAGATATACCCAAAAATTGTGGTGGTTCACTCAAACTAATGCAAGTATAATGAAATTATGCCTAAATGAAATGATCTAGATGAAAAAAATTTGTAAAATCTATTGATTATTAAGTGAAAATTATTGAAATGCAACTTGTTATAAAACACATTGTGTAATACAAAAATGCCTAGAAATGAAAGAAAACTACAACAAAAATGAATGTAACTAAAGAAGTGCACCTGTAAACTTTTTGGAGACTTGAAATGTTGTTGACCCTAATTTTTAGGCCTAGTGGAACTCATTTGCCATTTTGGGTGAATTAGTCCTAAATTTGGGAAACTGTTCCGGAGCCCATTTTAGACAAGTGGGTATCCAAAAATGCAGAAAACCAAAATCAAGCATGGTAGTGGGACTCATTCACCACCCATGGAAAATCAGTCCACTTTTAAATTTTTGAAGATTCAAAGGTGGAAATAGGAGTCTTCGGTCTGCACTTTCTACTTCTCTAGGTGTGTGGTTCTAAAATTGTCGAACTCGGGCCTGAAGGTGACTTTTTGTTGATATTTTTCCTTATCTAATGAAGAGATGACTTGAAAAACTTTGAAACTTGATATTCAATGATTTTCAAGCCTCTAAGATGCCTAAATCTAAAAACACACAAGAAGAGAAGGAAATATGTTGGATGTTAGGGCATGGGGGTTTGCCTTGGTCAAACCCCTTTGTAGGTAATTAAACCAAAATGATGAAAGAGTGTAATGAAACATGAAACAATGAAGTCAATAATTTTCCATGATGTTTAATCTTGAACTTCTATAGCAATGGAGGAAGATTCTACCCTTGAATGTCTTAGGAAGCTATCTTGATGGCTTGCAATGATGAAACCCTAACTTGCTTGACTTGATAGAGAAGATAGATGATGAATGAATGATAAGAGATGTGTGAATGAGTTATGAGATATAAATTAGGGTTTAGAGACTTGATTTTATAGGCAATTCTTATTTACTCATTAATTGGATCCTAAAGGCCGACATGAAGAAAAAAAACTACAAAATTGTGTTCCCCACTCAAAAGTCAAAATAGCCCAAATGGGACTCATTCATTGCTTAGGTAGAATCAATCCACGGAAGGGACTTAATCACCACAGATGGTGAATTAGTCTTAGAGGGTCCCATTTGCTAGTTGGGTTGTTGGAAGATAAGAAAATTGGGTTTATATGGTGACTATGTCAGTTATTTCATCAAATATTTCCTCAGGATGCACAATATGGGGTCATAGGGGCCTATTAATGATGATGTAAAGGTAAATCAGGGATTAGGACAAAGAATTCAATGTGAAAGTGTGATTAAATACACTTTACAACTCTAAAATGAGGTCCACATAGCCTAGAAAGGCACAACATCCAATGTGAATGTGTGAGATACATTACAACACTAGATTAACATTAAGTTTTTTTTACAAGCCTTCTAGATTGATATGAAAATTCCATTAAATACATTTTATAATGTTGAATTAAGGGAAAAATGGTTCATTAAGCCTAGAGAGGTGTGAAAGTATTTTACAACACTTTACAACACCTTTACAAGACATTGTTGGATGCATTTACAAGGGTCCAAGACCTAATGTGGACATGTAAAATACTTCACAAAAAGTCTAAATCAAGGCCTCATTGAGTCCAATTCATCATGAATTATTCCCAAATCAAACAAGTTTCCTTTATTCTATGGTACATTTAGCCCCCACTTTAGTGAGAGGATGAACTTGCTTCAAACTCACACTAAAGTAGACATTCAAGAGAGGTATAATTGTCCCAATGAAAATGGTCTAGGATAACAAAGATCAAGGAAGCAATCAAGCCCCCAAGGATCCAAGATCCTAATTCAAGATGACACAAGCACAAAAGGAAACACACAAGGTGAATGATTTGCAACAAACGAGATACATGATCATGCAATGGAAAGAACTAGAAGGATGAGAAAGGAAAAAATAAAGAGGTGGATCAAGCTTCGATCATTTGTCCAACACATTGTGGATAAGATCTAGGTTCTTCGTCAAAAAATGCATACTCACTTTGAGGTGACAGAACTCTTGGTTGTCTGCTAGGTGAGAAGTCCTAAGTATACTCACTCTAGTGCCACAAAACTTTTGGTTGTCCATGGGGTGAGAAATTTGCAAGGTGGCTATGGGGAAATTCATGCCTCATAACAGACTTTCCCACTCAACCATACCAAAGTTATGTACCTCCTGATAACTTTAATAAGGTGCGACAATAAAAAAATGGTTTTCGAGCTCTATGAGGTAGCAAAAACTTCATATGCTTGACACTCATAAACATTGTTAATGAAATATAGTGCAAGGATTGTTCAAAGGGATTTTTAATAACTTTTGTGAGATCTCATCTTAGGGAACATCATGCTTAATGTTTCTAGGAGAGGATGTGCCAAAAGAAGTATCGTGCTCTTGGAGGGAATCAAGCCCAATGACTCCACCAAGAAAAGGATGCATCACAAGAAGAACTAAATCACATAATGAAATGTGAGTGGTGATGTATTCCCCCACTTTAAAGTGGTTGTGAACACCAATACTGTGAGAAATTGCTTTAAAGTAGAAGAAGAGGTCATGAGAGCTTACTTGAAAAGCCATATGCCAAGTCATATGTTTTCAAGAAGCTACATTATGAAAAATGGGAGTATGTCACATGCGAGCCAACTTAAGGTACATCATCCACATCCTAGCTTGCTCTTATATATTCATGAAAGGCTAACAACTAGCCAAAGGAGGCAACTACAAGTGGCATACAAGGTCAAGGCTACATAACCCCTTTCCCCCACTTAGTGTAGAACAAAGGTGAGCCAAAATGGTTGATAAGATGCAAGGTAGAGTGAAAATCAATATCAACTAGAGGAATTAGGTACCCCCACATAAGGAATAACACAAAACTCCTTAAAGTGTTGGTTTTTACTACTCAAAACCTTACATTCATTAGTAGAATGACTGTGAACTCTATGATATGCACAGAATGAATTATTGTAATAAAATTTATTTTGAGTTCTCAGAGGAAGGTATACCAAATTATCTTGAAGGAGTCTTGACAAGATACCCTCTTGATCAATGGTAGAAGGAGATGCTATGGTTTGTTATGGGTATGTCTCTTGGGATCATCATGAGCGAGACCTGAGTGGCAAAATTCAAAAAATGGGTGTTAGGCAACTTGATGTAAAGAATTTGAATAAGTTATCTATATTATTTCAAGAATATGTAGAATAGAATCTGTAGAAAATTGAATTTAGTTCTAAACTACTAGGTTTTATTTAAAATAAATAAAATCTATTTTGGTGAAATTTGAAATTTCAATCAGTAGTACTTAAATTTCAAAAGGAAAAATAAAAGTAGATTAATACTTACATTAGAATGACCATCCTATATAATAAAATGATAATATTCTTTTTTATATTATTTTTATATATATAAGTACTAAAGGAATCATGTTTGGATGCTTTATTCATATTTTTTGTATTTTTCTAAGTAAATAATTAATTATAAATTTTTATTACAACTTTTAAAAATATAAAACTTCATTTATGTCTGACTACCTTAACTTGTTCAAATTATTAAATTTATTTTTATTTTTTAATCTATAGTATGTGAGAGCATAGAGATATGACATGTTTTGGATTCAAAATGTGATACCATTGAAATTTATAGATTTTTTTAATTAGCTACTCGATCCACGACTTTAATTAAGTAATTCTAATAGAAATGAATAATTATTTATTAAATTAAAATTAAAAGCATAATTTTATATTATTGGAAATCTGAGAATCTCCTCTAAAGGCACTTGCTTCATCAATTTTGGGTTAAAAAAAATTAAAATTGACCACATACCACGCAAATACCCATAATATTGCCCTTTTTGTACATCATGATCCTACTTTAGGTACATAGATACATCTTGCTTAGTATTAGTTGTCATATCTACAAAAGACACTTTAGATTGCGAGATTTTGTTCTCTCTATTATAGGAGGGTGTAAAATCTAATGAATTCAAATCATTAACATTTTGCAAGATGACATTGAAATCAAGCAAAGGTGTAGTTGTTTGTTTCATGTTTTGTAAAGGATGATTTTCAAGACACTAGTGTCGATGAGTTCAGGATGTACGACTATTAGGGTTTGTTTAGGAGGATGTTGTGTAAGAGTGTTGATGTTGAGTGAAGGCTTGGTGATTTCTATCAAAGGACAATAAAAAAGACCATAATTTGTTTGTTGTGTGATAGGCTTAAAGTTAATCTAGTATTGTAATGTATCTTACACATTCACATTAGATGTTGTGCCTTTATAGGCTATGTGGACCTCATTTTAGTGTTGTAAAGTGTATTTAATCACACTGTCACATTGAATTATGTCTCCCAAGCCCTAATTGATGTTTACATCATCATTAATAGGCCCCTATTACCCCATATTGTGCATCTTGAGGCAATATTTAATGAAATAACTATCATACTCACCATATAAACCTAATTTTCTTATCTTCTAATAGCCCGGCTAGAAAATGAGCCCCTTTGGGACTAATTCGCCATATAGGGTAAATGAGTCCCTGTTAGGTGGGATTGATTTGCCACAGATGGTGAATTAGTCCCAGAGGGGCCCATTTTTCAGTTGGGTTGTTGGAAGATAAGAAGATCAGGTTTATATGGTGACTATGTCAGTTATTTCATCAAATATTTCCTTAGGATGCACAATATGGGGTCATAGGGGCCTATTAATAATAATGTAAAGGTCGATTATGGATTGGGACAAAGATTTCAATGTGAAAGTGTGATTAAATACATTTTACAACACTAAACTAAGGTTCACATAGCCTAGAAAGGCACAACATCCAATGTAAATGTGTAAGACACATTACAAAACTAGATTAACATTAAGTTTATTTTACAAGCCTTTTGGATTGATATGAAAATTCCATTAAATATAATTTATAATGTTGAATTAAGGGAAAATGGGTTCATTGATTCTAGAGAGGTGTGAAAGTATTTTACAACACTTTACAACAAATTTACAAGACATTGTTGGATGCATTTACAAGGGTCCAAGACCTAATGTGGAGGTGTAAAACACTTCACAACACTAAATCAAGGCCTCATTGAGTCCAATTTATCATGAATTATTCCCAAATCCAATAAGTTTCCTTTTCTCTTTGGTACAAGAAGATAAGTGCAACAGAGGAAGAAGATGAAATAATATGGTGTGGATCTCAATCAGGGGATTATATAGTCAAATTGGGGTACCAAATTAAAAAAGAAACACAATTAGAAGGAAACTATCCAAGCCCACTTTGCTAGAATACAGTTTTATTTCAAAAGTAGGAGCCTTTTTGTGGGAAACACTACACAAAAACATACTAATAGGAGATAAATTGAACACAATAGGAATGCAAGGATCAAACAGGTGTATTTTATGCTACAAAAATAATGAAATTGGTAATC
>VDFB02210924.1:0-25670 GCA_007258455.2 Sequoia sempervirens
TTAAATTAATTTTTAAATGTTAAATTTTATATTTTATTAATTAATTAATTAGTTTGTTTAGTTAAGTAATTTGATCGTAAAGATTGAATTTATTTAATTGAATAAATAAATAAATAAAATTAATATTGTTTAAATTGTGTGTGAATAGTTTTTATTTAAAATTAAATATATTTTTGTGGAAATGGTATTTTAAATTGTAAATAAAATTTTGTATTTGGAAATTGGAAAATTAAATGAATTAAAATGCATGCAATTTTTGAAAGAAAGGAATTTTTACGGAGAAGTGGTTGAAGATATTTTTGCACTTCTCGACATGTGTGCAAGTTCCATTTATTGATTATGGTTGAGGAATTTGTTCACGGAGGTTAATTTGGATCTGGAAAAAAACATAGAGGATATACAATTTCTTCACGGGAAAAATATTTTGAGCTATGTAAAACTATTTGTATATGCTTTTTCGGTGTTATCATATATACTTGTGGAAGTTTTCTGGATTGTTATTGGGGATTGATTCTCAGGAAAGTATCTGGAAGCTATAGGCAACAAAGGTTTTCATCACCAGTCAGTTTTCTGAAGCAAGGAACACAGGTATTCCTCTTGTGATTTTCATTTTGTTTGTATTTGAAAAAGATTGTCAAAGCAACCTAAGATGGCTCTCCCAATGCCAAACAAAAAGGGGAACCCTTGGCTATGTTCTCAAGAAGGACTTAGCAAAAATTCGATTTCAAACATAATGAGCTCTGTTTTCAATGAAAACCCTTATATCCTCAAGAGGGTCGACTTTTTCCTCAAAAAGGCATCATTTAAATAAAAGTTAATTTTTAACTTTTAATTTTTCAATAGTCTCGAACGCACTTTTAATTATAAAATATAATTAAAAAGTGGCCCCTCTTCAATGTTGGTCGACCCCTTTAGAAAATCACTTAAGTTATAATATTTAATAATATTATAACTTTATAATATAAGCTCTAGATAATTAATATTTAATTTAACAATTAAAATATTAATATCTCCCTCAAAATATGTCCGATTCACGAACCGTCTGAAGTTGGTGAATAAGTGATTGATTCTACACATGACCAAACCATACTGCTAAAAATAGCAGGGGTGCTTCGTTGAATGACTATTACTGCTAAAAATAGCAAGTCAGGCAAAAGACGTCCGAATGAGCCCAAACGAAAGCCAACTGGTAAAAACTGACGATCCGAAGCCAAGCCAAGCTCCAACAAGACCCTCTATCCATCCTATCAGCCTACGAGGGTCGCATAATAGGCTAATCATAATGTCTGAGAGATGTCAACTGGAAGGGGACATGACATTGTGTGTGTGAAGAAACAACCTCTACTGGTTGACTAAGCTCGCATTCTTCCTCTTCATATGGTGCCACTTCTGCTTCCCATTCAGCTGCCTCTGCCTCCATATCCATCTTAGCAAACTCATCATCACTCATCCATGGTTCCACATCGACCTCATTAGGCTCAACAATCCAATCTGAGAATGGATCAATGTCATCAAGGTCAAGTGCTTCATGTGAACTCAGCCCTTGTACCTTCTTCTCATGCAACTGAAGGTTGTACCTCACATAGACAAGGTCATTCAAGCACTTTTGAGTCAACTGATTGCGCTTCTTCATGTGAATGGCCTCAAAGACACTCCAGTTGCACTCACAACCGGATACACTACAAGGCTGAGATAAAATACAAATGGCAACCTTTTGAAGATTAGGCGTTGTGGCACCATAATTTTTCCACCACAAATCTGCAAGGATAACAATTGTCACATATAACTTAGTAAGGATTTAATAAACTTAAATATTAACATAAATAGTAAAACAATATTAAGCACATGAATTTGTTACCTGGTTGTAGAGTGTCTCTCCTACGAATGCAATCCTTGGAAGAAAACAATGGCCCTTTGGTCTTCTTATAGCGTTGTATCTCGTCAAGTATGAGATCTCGAAGGTCATCATTACAAACCAATCTCTCAATACATGTGCTGAGGCCAACAAGAACCTCTGCATCTTCTTTGAAAGTAGGAGAGAAATAAAACTTGGGGTTCATAAAGTAGGCAATAGCATGAATATGTTGGAGTTGTCGGTTCCACCTCCGATCTATTATGCGCCATATGGGTTCATATTTGGTCTTGTTTGACCCATATAAATGCTGAATTGCCTCTTTGGCCTTATCCATGGCCTCATATAGATACCCCATGGGGATTTTATCCCCATCCACCAATCGTAGAACTCTAACCAATGGTTCTGACACCTAAAATATAAAAAAATGAACAAAATCAGCAAGTTGTAATATTAGAAAGCAAAAAAAAAATCATCAATCAAAGTTTGAAAACTTACATTGATGATCTCCTCCATTTGTTTGGAAAATCTATCATCAAAAATGGTCTTCTTGACTTTATCTGCTTCAGTCTTCTTGCAATAAGGACTCTCCAACCATCTTTCACTCACAAACATGTGCTTGAGGTTGGGAAATGTAGCTAAAATACTCTGTAAGGTGAGGAAATTGGTGGCAAAGCATGTGACTCCTGATTGCATGAGATCCTTAGCATCAGTGTGCTCTCTCATGAGACTTAAGACCCATGTGTGATTGTAGATGTACTTTGTGATATTCCTTCCATCTTCAACCACATTCTTCACCCAACTTAGTTTCCCTATATCCTCAAGGAGCAAGTCAAGACAGTGGGCAGCACAAGGACTCCAAGATAATGTAGAATGCCTCGCCATTAGAAGTTTACCAGCTGCCACATATGCAGCTGCATTGTCGGTCACAATTTGAATTACATTTTGAACTCCCACTTCCATCACCACCTCATCCAACATGTTGCACAAGGTCTTTGCATTTTTTGTTTCATTGGAGGCATCAATTGATTTTAGAAATACCAATCGTCCCCTTGAAGCCACTAGAAAGTTGATGAGTGGCCTATTTCTACCATCCGTCCACCCATTAGATATAATGGTGCAGCCATTCTTTTCCCAATTTCTCCTCTGTTCCTCCACTAGTTGGTGTGTGTTTTGGACCTCATTCTGCAATAATGGTCCACTCAACTCATAACGACTTGGGGCCTTGAACCCCTTACTTGCCACGGTCAATGCAGTGACCAACCCTTCCCAATAAGGATTAGAAGCAACATTGAATGGAATATTGTTGTAGTACCAAAATCTAGCACATGCCAACTTCGCCTCATTTTGCAACTCTTTATTCCAAGAAGTACCTTCCAATGAAGGTTGTGCACCAGGAGTATTACGTGGAACAAAAAAATTAGAATTGAGGCTCCCCACATTTCCACTTCCTAATCCTCGTATTCGTGGCCCAAGAGAAGAAGAGCTTCCCATAGCACTCTATGACCTTGTAGAACTAAAATCTGCATATGGGGCTGCCATTGCCTCTGCTGTTCTCTTTTTATTTTCCCTCCTTTGGTCATATGTTGCAAGGAGTGCTTTGGCCTCCATCTCAACCTCTTCGGGTGCCTTTACACATGCTCTAGCATCTTGGCAAGGGATTCGTGCAAGGTGGTATTTCAGTCTGTTTATGCCACCAAAAAGAGACTGAGTGCAATGGTTGCAAATAACTTCTCCTCGAAGTGCACTCGGCGTTCCATGTTTCCAGCAAGGATCTCTTGGTTTGCCACCACTCTTCTTACTTGCATAAGCCATATTCTTTTGGCAAATTACGAATGAGAACCTAGCAAAAGAAAACAAATGAAATTAAGTAGTTTCAATCGTATATGTCTTTAACATTTTCCAAACAAATTTCAACAAAACTTTGGAAGTTACTCCAAAGTCCAAATAGGAAAAAAAAACTAATTTACTGTATTGATGTCAAGGGATGAACAAAAATAAAAGGATAATCATAAGACGATAGGTACTGTGGAAGGATGGTTGGATGGAATATCAAGGACAAATGTAAGGCTTGAGAAAGGACCAAAGGTTTTCAAAAGTAATCAAGGTTTGGAAAAGGTTCAAGGCTTCAAGCTTGCACTAATGCAAATCTGAAGCCTACTTTACTACAAGATTCTGCATATTGTCATTTTGTATTTCTGTTTAACAATAAGCTTGCTTCCTTTCCTTTTTTTCTTGAAAGCTTAAACAATATTAAAGTAAATGCAAAGATATTTCAAAACTTGGCTCAATGTTAACGTTGTTACGTTAAGTCTGAATAAAAAAAGATGATTCTAGGCCTAGCTTTGATATGTTTATTTTCTAATTTCTACCATCTGAGGTTTTATTTTTTAGATTAAACACATTCATTAATATCTATTGTCTATAACTTCATAAACTATTATTAACATTTAATATATTTTGGTTTGATTTATAATTTAATATAATAATATTTTCAATTTTATATTATATTTAAAATATACATTATCTTGATTTAATATACTTTTGAGTTTTAATATTATCTTTTTAATATACTTTTAATATTATCTTAATTTTATATATTATATTATCTTGACAAATGGAATTATTATATTATTATTATATATTTTTAATTTTGATTTATATTTAAATGGAAAAAAACTAAATTATATTGTTCAAAACTTTAAACTTAAAGTATTTAAGTTTGATTTATATAATAATATTTTCAATTTTAAATCTACATTTAATATATTTATTATTTACTATATAAATTTAAGTTTTTAACTTTGATTTTATTTAAATGAAAAAAAAACTAATTTATAATTCTATTGTTCAAAATTTGAAGGCTTTTTAGAAATAATATTTTATGATTATCGCTAAAATTTAATCACTGGCTTTTTTTCCCTCGGCAAAAAATTGAAGGTTTTTTAATCGAATCACTAGCCATGAAGGTAGAACTTAGGAAATGTCGATGATGGAAAATGGCACAAAAAATCTGAAAACGGCTGGGAAAAATCGAACAAATAACAATAATCGCGTTTATTAAAGCTTTAAACAATGAAATTTATTTGTGTTTCACAAAAACCTGTGAAAAATTCCTCCTCCCGTGCCCTGGTTGGTTGCGTCCTCCTGTGCCCTGGTTTCGCTCTTCTCTTGTGCTTGTGTCGGTGTCCTCCTATGCCCTAGTTTCGCTCTTCTCCTGTGCTCGCATCGTCGTCCTGTGTCTAAATCGCGTCGTTTAGGGTTTAGAATGAAATAAAATGTGAAACGTTTTTGTTTGCTCACATATATACTTAATGAACAACGCTTTTTTGTCCCAAAACCCGCGTGTAATGGCATGTAACACAAAAAAAAATGCCGCAATTTTTTCTCAGAAAGCAGTTGCAAGTAAACACGCGATTTACTCGGGCCCTCCTCCAACACACTATCTTATGATATAACTTTACAAATAATTAATTTAATTATTATTCCCTTATTTCTCCTTTTAGCCTTTCGGGAATAAATGAAGGTTAAACGATCTCCGGGTGGCTACTGAGAAGCAGACATTACAGTCCTCCCTTCTTGAAATTGCTTGTCCCCAAGCAATTGCAAACTGGGATGTTGTAGAATCTGCTCTCCTTCCCACGTGACATCCTCTCTTGGAAAATCTCTCCATCTCACCAAATACTCCCTAACCATCTTATTCCTCAATATCTTCTCTCGGATATCAATTATCTCCTCAGGAATTAGGACCAAATGTCCCTCCTCATCCAACGGTGGCAGCTCTGATGAAGAAGTAACCCACTGTCCAAGTGCCTTCTTAAGGCACAAAACATGAAATACATTATGAATCTTACTGCTCTCTGACAGCTCCAACTCATATGCTACCTCTCCAACACGCCTGCTTATCCTATATGGTCCATAAAACTTAGGATTGAGCTTCTCCACCCCGCTCTTCTACAAAGAAGACTGCCTATAGGGTTGCAAACGAAGGTAGACCAAGTCACCAACCTCAAAACTGCGCTCAACCCTATGTCTATCAACATAATTCTTTTGCTGATTCTGTGCCACCTGTAGATTATCCTTGAGTGCTCTCAAGATGTCTTGGCTCTCCTAAAATCCAATCCTTACCCTTAGCACTACTCTCCCCAAAAGCCAAGTCCATGAATGATGGTGCATCATATCCATATAGTGCTTGGAAAGGAGACATTGCAATAGACATATGATAAATGGTATTATAACAATACTCTCCCAAGTGCAACCACTTAATCCAAGCTCTCTGCTGTCCCAAGATGTAGTTGCGCAAGTATCCCTCAATCCACTTATTCACAACCTCCGTTTGACCATCTATCTGAGGATGGTAACTCATGCTCGGAGTCAACTCAGTACCTGCCAACTTGAATAGCTCCTGCCAGAAAGCACTCAAGAACCTACTGTCCTTGTCACTGACTATATACCTCGGTAGCCTATGCAACCTGAAGATATCTCTCTAAAGAACAACTCAGCTACCTCGTTGCCCTATACTTTGTAGGTATAGCAAAGAAGTTGTTGTGCAGTTTTCGCACACACGCCCCGCTGAAAGCAGGGACCCTTTTTCGCTTTGGTTTTGGTCTCTTGACCCTTTCATTTTGGTGTATTGTCTTACTTTGGCATGTGCTAAATGCTTATTTTGACTGCCTAAGTGTTTTCCCCAGGTTATTCATTGAAAATCCTAAGTTCTGGATAAATTTCGGGTTTTTACTCCGATTCAGGATTTTCCACCCTGGTTGGATTTTCCCGGATCCTGCTTGGACTCCGGCTGGACCCTGTTGTTCGGAGATTTTCGGTATTCGCGGATTTGCGTGTGGGCCAGATTTTCCTAGATTCCGCCCTGTCGTCGGATTCCCGGGTTTTCTGACTGTCTTATCGATTGCATTAATGGCTTTGTACGTGCTTTGAAGGATGTATTTAACTTTATTTTTGAGGTCTTTTATGCTATCATGCTTATTATTTGCCATCGTTTGAGCTGAGGAGTGCTTTCTTGCGAATGATTGGTTGGGTTTTTGGAGTGTTTGGGTTTGAATTGATCGATTTAGTGGCGATTTCTTGCGCATTCTTGCCCTTGTTCTTTGTGGACACCATTCTCTTCGCATTTGCTGATTCTGGGATCAATTTCCGCTTTATAATGGTATGTGTTTGATTGCTTTGCTTTGAATTGATGATTATGGATAGCGCGTTGATGTTGTAAGAGCTTTTGGGACTTGAATTCTTGAATATTTGATCGCTTCATGACTAGGGTTGCGTAGCATTGATTAATTTATGATCTCCCAAGTAATTTCTGAGTTTGTTGGTCTGTTTGCATTTTGGTGAACTTACTTGAGAATCACGATTTTTTTCCCCTAGTATGGTGTCGGCATTTGAATTACCTGAGTCATAGGTTTCCCTGTGTGTTAATGGCGGATGTATAGGGTTTAAACCTAGGGCATCGCCATTCATCTTTAGTTTTCTCTCAAACGGGCCTAGAATGCAAAGAAAATCTTTTGAAGGTCCATGCATAACTTTCCCTAAGCTTAAATTGTTGAAATTCATGATTAATGAGATGCTGTGTGTGAAATCGCGATTTCATGTCGCAATCCGGCTTTTGGCCTCAGTCCGGGATTTCTCGTTCCTTTGGGATAATCCATCTCTGGCAGATTTTCCCGAAATTTGGTGAGGTGCAATAAAATTATCGCTATCATATACACCATCGGCAAGACAAACATTCATCGGCAAGAGGTTATACCAATGAGACTCCATGCTGGCGAAACATTACGCAGTCGACAAGACCTCTTGCCGAATTCAAAACCTATCCCCGAAACATCCATTTGCTTCGATGAGACTCCCCCTTGTTGGCGAGACGTTACACCGAAACCACCTAATTTTAGCGAAACCTCATCCGATGACATCCACCTTTGGTGTGACCTCCCGGAAGTTGCCAAGACTTGTCAGCGAGACGACAGACTCTTGCCGAGACCTTCACTTTCGGAATTTTACCTTATCCGCGGATTTCCGTTGACTTCGGATTTTCCCGGAGTCCTTGGTTCCCTATTTTTTCCGGATTTTGCGAAGTGTCTCTGCCTCCGCAGAAATCCGTCTCTGGCAGATTTTCACGAAATTTGGTGGAATGTAAGGAAATGTGGAATGGCATGATTTATGATGCATTTTATGATTTATTCATGCTATCTTATGATCTCCTATGTGGTTTATTGATGGAAAATGATTAGATTTAATTGTTAGTAGGTGTTTTGTTGATTATTCCGCTGGAATCTGTCTGGCCCAGAATTTCCCGAAATTCCTCCCTGGCTCGGATTCCGCGGGTGGTCCTGAAACCCGAAATTTGTTGTGATCATTTTATATGTGATTTAATAACACCTTGATTGTATGAGGTTCATTCTAATGGTGTCTTGATGGATTAACATTCCCTTCCTGTGGTTTTTACTATGATTTCCATGTTGAGTGTAGGCTGAATCTAGCAAGGCAACAGCTGGGTCCTCAATGTCTGATGCAGAGAAGATTAAAATGGACATTAAGAGCAAGATCCCTGAGAGTAAAATCACTTCAGTTTGGTCGGAAGTGACTGATACAAATGTCGGATCGTGGGATTATGAAGAATTTAAAGGAAGGATGGCGGCAGAGGAGTCTCCTTTGGTGGCTAGAAGGATGATGGAATCAGGCTTGTCACATGTTGCTGGTTTCCCTTCTACGGTGGAGTGTTATGACCTGGTCCTTGAATGTGCCAGGCACTATGATCAAGATACACAAAGGATTATTGGTCCTCTGGGGAGAGTGGTAGAAAATCTCAACCCCGTCTCCATTGCCCAAACCTTTGATATGCCAGATAGGTCTCATGTGGTGGGATTCAGCATGAGGGCATCTCAAGAGTTCTACGATGAACAGACTGTGAAGTCACAACAGTTTATCAATTCCTGGCTAGAGAAGCCTAAGTCTCACTATTCTAAATTACCCAAGCAGCTATTCAGGATAAAGTTCAAGAAGGAGTATTATGACGCCATCACTCTTCTTAGCAGGGTGGTTGGATTAAGGAATGCTGGCATGTTTGAGAATTGGATGTGCCATGTGATTGTGAGGATGGAGCAAGAGAAGATTAACTACCATTGGGCAGGGGTCATTAGTGGAGTAATTCACGAACAGTTGTCCAATGTGTTGCAAACAAAGACCTTCACAATGACTTCATATTTGGTCTACGCACTTGCAAGATTCCACCCCTATAAAGGATTGAGTACAAGGGGCACTTTTGGACAAGATATTATCTACGAGGTTTACCCTCAGTTGCACTTGGGAGGTTCAAACTACAGGAGGGTGAATGATGCATTCACCATGCACATTACTAGATTGCTCCAAGGTGCAGAACATGTCAGGATTTCGGACCAGGGTAAAGAACTCATCAAGAAATATGGGGCATGGTTTATTTAGTTCCCAACTTTCTCCTACATTCGGATTGATGGCTGCTAGAGAGCTCCATACAGACTTCCAAGATACCCTATCGATCACATTCTACTGTTGGAGGTCACTAGGCAGATCTGTGACTTTGATGCCATTGTCAAGCGGGACAAGCATAAGACTGGATTTGGTGGAGACTTCCCCTTGAGGATTGGTACTAGTGAGGCTTGTCCTTCCATTGGTTCTGCCCAAGCTTCAAAAGAAGAAATGAGTACTCTTGGCTTGTCTTTCCACTCCAGGAGGTCCAAATTTGATATTACAGGAGAAGCTCAAAAGAAGGCCAGCAAAGAATATTGCCATAAGGTGAATTTGGAGGACTACTGGGCCAACTGCAGTGATGAATTTGAGGTCAGAAAGAAGAAATTCTCCCGGCTTCCAATTGAGTCAGTTCGATTGTATAATGTAAAGGCAGTTCCTGATCAATTAGAATATGATGGAAACTTGATCTAGGATCATGCTTATGAGGCCATAAAAGACAGACCAATTGGTGATGTGGATTGGTTAGAGGAGGAAAAGATAGAATTAAAACAACTGGTGGATCCAGTTATCAAATTTACTAGGATGTGGCTAAAGCATAAGCTATGGGAGCTGAAAAATAATGGTGTACAGTGCACCTATGTGCTAATGGGAGATTTGGATCCCCACTCCACCTTTGAAGAATCTACTGAACGGGATCCTAAGGGTAAGGGTAAGTTGGATTCTCCATTCAAAATCAAAATTAAAGGTGTTCAAGAGGAGGAGGTCCAAGAGACAGAAAAACAGAGAAAGCCAAAAGCTAAGAAGAGGACAAAGACTAAGAAGTCTGAGCAGAAAGAGACTGAAAATCAGGGTCCTAAGGTTGATGTGCCGGTGCCCAAAAGGAGAAGAATCATAAAATTGTTAGAGAAGGCGAGCTCCAAGGTAGGGGAGGAAGAAGTTACCCCACTAGTGGTAAATGTTGAAAGTTCGGGGGAGAAGGCCAAGGTGTATACAAGGAGGTCTAGGACTCCTTCTCCTAGGGATAGTGTACCTAAGGCAGATCTCCTCCGGTGGTTTCTCATGAGGAGCAGCGTGATGATGTGCCTTCCGCTCATGAAGCTCAAAGCAAACCAAGTGAGTCAGAAGATGTTGAAGATCATCCAGATACTGAAGGAGAGGAGTTTCATGAAGGCGATCTTCATAGTGCAGAGGCAGAAATTGAAAAGGTAATGCAGTCTCCTTCGGTGGCTTATGCCGAGTCACTTGTTGGAACCGAGGAGGTTAAGTCACCTCCAAAAGAAGAGGAGGCAGTGAAGGATCCATCACCTGAACAGGAGGAAGAGCATGCTGAGGAGAAGGAAAGCAAGATAGATGAGACTCCTGATAAACAAAATTTGAGTGAGGAAGCACCTAAAGGTCAACAAGAAGAGGAAAAACAGGTTGAGGTGCAATTGGAATCCATTGTCCCTAGTTGGTTGGACAAGGAGATAAGGAGAAAACAAGTTGTTGTGGATGATAGTCCACCGAATTGGGATGCACTACTAGCCAAGATTAGAAAAGACAAAGGTAAGTAGAAGGCTAGGGTGATCTCGAGGATTGAAAGAGATGAAGCTCATAACAGGGTTGTTCACATTGCAACCCCTGCTCCAGATAAAAACAGGGATGATGTGGCTGGAAAAGATTATAATGTTCAGACTTTCAATCTTGGGCCTACATCCGTTGAGTAGGATATTGAAGATTACCAGGGTTCTAGTGCAGTCATCTTGGGCAGGTTGAGGAAGGAAAAAAAGACCAAGCAGGAGCTAAAGAAAGAAAATGAGAATCTCAGGAAATGCTTGGAGGATTTGATGAAGCCCCTACAATCCATTAATCCCTCGGTTTCTGCTGCAAGACCTTTACCTCAGGAGACCATTACTGGGCTTGAAAAGACGAAGGCTTCCACTCTTGCCACTACAAATTGGTTGCAAGGGGTGTGAACCAAGGGTAATGAGGCTATCAAGGAGATTTTGTCAATTGGAAAGGATGCTATCATGGCAACTGATTGGTTGAAGGCGGTGTTGGCATAGGATAGGGAAGATACGGATCTTTTGCTGCAAAAAACTA
This sequence comes from Sequoia sempervirens, assembly GCA_007258455.2. Classification (NCBI taxonomy): domain Eukaryota; kingdom Viridiplantae; phylum Streptophyta; class Pinopsida; order Cupressales; family Cupressaceae; genus Sequoia; species Sequoia sempervirens. The sequence continues at coordinate 11,390 of VDFB02210924.1, forward strand.
GAACTATCATGGAGTACACCCGGGATAGGTTGGTAAGTGATGGAATTCTTCCTTCCTCCAGAGTTGTCGAACCATGGGAGTGGTATGAGGCATTGCAGATTAGGCAGAAAGTGTTGAAGAAGATTTACAAACAAAGGAGGTAGATTGATGATACCCTAGCCGGTGTTTACAATGGATCCATTGCCTTCTTTGAAATTATGACAGGGAGAAGGAAGATCGTGCCCAAGTACTTGAGCTTGGAACAGTTGAGGAAGTGGTGGCATGATGTTTATGCACCAAATAATGATGATTCCGTCTCTGAGCATCAGTTAGATGATGCGGCCACATACATTGCTGTCATTGACAAATACCTAACACATAGGGTGGATTGGGATAGGTCGGTAAAGCAATCAAGGGAGGAGATTGCATCAATTGAAAGACGACTTAGGGTTTTGCCTTTACCACCTGTGGCCGAATTGGATGGGGCGCTCTTGAAAGTCCATGAAGGGCCGGATCGGAATAGAGACAAAGGGGAAGGCAGTTCATGCCCAACTACATCGAGATTTGTGCTTCCCCATTATCACGCCCTGCATTGGTCCGAGCTACATTGGGAATCCCGGGCCGACCTGGCTGTAGTTCGTGCATTTAATGCATTCCTTTATTCCATTTTGACTTTCTCTTGGCCGAATGGTGGTGCCTAATTAATGCTGCGAAACTCTTGCTAGGCCGACGGGTTTTCTGGGGGAATTCTATATATTTGGCATTTCGCCTCATTTGTAAGGGTTAGAATATAGAGATTGATATAGAGAAGAGATAGTTAGAAGCGAATTAAGTAGAGCAAGTTAGCAAGTAGTTGTTCTCAAGCAAATATTGTAACAGAAAGCTAGAATTGTTGCTACAGTGGACAATTTGAATGCAAGAAATGACATTGTGATCTGGTGCCATATTTGTATTCTCTTGTTTTGCATGGTTCTTGTTATTGCATATTTAAAATTGCTTTGAGGAGGTTAATATTTAGATTAGATTCGATTCAATAATCTTTGTGATTTGATACTTGAAGTGTTGCAGCAATCCCTTAGTCCATACTTTTCGCAACCAACTGATTGTTAGTTGCTTTGCAAAGTTAACTTGGACTTCATATTCGTTGTGCTTAGTTCAATTGTGAAGATTTGTTCATTTCAATTGTAATAGGGTTGTTTGAATGAATGTTCATGATTTGAAAATCTTAACACCTCAGAAGATTGCACTATTTTCTGTAAGATTTCTGATTTATCTGGGTCAAGTAGAGATCGGTTTTGAGGGATTGGTCTATTTCGAGTGTTGGTCATTTTCATTGTTAATCTTAGGCTTAGTATTAAGTTTAGAAATCTCTTTGAAACCCTTATCTTTTGTTATTTCTTTATCATTGAGTCAGATTTTAAATTGAAGTATCATTACAGTGTTAGATCTGATAAATTAAGATTCAGTATTTTGCTTGTAGTAAGGTCCCACTGTGATTACCAGCATTTTCACATTATCACTGAGTTGTTTATGCATTGTCAAGACCTGACATTAGAGACCTTGGGGTTATCTCTTGAGGCTTGCTGATAGAGATTTACCTTTCAAGTGAGATAGGATATTACATTCTGTCTGAATTGTTGCTGTGTAGAAAACATCATCAACAGAAGTGAGCATACTTCGTCAACTGATCCACTACCACATAAATGCAATCTCTCCCATGAACCTTGGGTAGACCTGTGATGAAGTCCATGGAAATGCTCTCCCACTTCTGCTCTGGAATGGGAAATGGTTGCAATAGATCAGCAGGATGTGAATGTTCAGACTTATTTTGTTGGCAAATCACACACTCCTTGACATGTCTTAAAACATCCTCCTTGAGGCCCTTCCAAGAGAACCTCTCTTTGACCTATCTCTATGTCTTAAAGTAGCCTTGATGGCCTGCTAGAGGAGTGTCATGTGAAGCCTGCAGTATCTTCTCCTTCAATTTAGACTCTGGTACCAAGTAGATCCTGTCCTTGTAGAAGATCACATCATCCAAAACTTGGTATCTGTCATCCTGTACTCATCCATCCATCACCTTGCATGCAAATTTATTCTTGGAGTACTCTACTAACAAGAGAGACTTCCAATTAGTTGAAATCTTTGAAAGTGAACAAGCGGCAGACTTCTTGGAAAGGGCATCAACAACAACGTTCTTCTTCCCTTTCACATACTCTATATCGAAATCATAGGCCTGTATCTTACCGACCCATTTTGCTGCCTCTCGTTCAAATCTTTCTGCTCCAAGAAATACCTGAGACTATTGTGTTCGGTCCTCACCACAAACTTCCCTCCAACCAAGTACTACTTGAACTTCGCCGATGCATGCATTATGGTGAGCATCTCCTTATCATATATGGAGTAAAGTCTCTCAGGTCCTCTCAACTTGCGGCTCTCAAAAGCAATGGGATGCCTTTTCTGCATCAAAACCGCTCCTATACCTTCACCCGATGCATCACACTCAAGAACAAACAGCTGGGTGAAGTCTGGAAGTGCCAAGACTGGGCAACTACTCATCACCTCCTTGAGCTTATCAAAAGCTCGTTGTGCCTCATTGGACCAACTGAATGCACCCTTTTTAGTGAGATCTGTCAAAGGTGGTCCCAACTGCGAAAACCCTCTCACAAAGTGTTTGTAATAGCTGCATAACCCAAAAAATCCTCGCAGCTTTGTGAGTGTCTTGGGTGTTGGCCAATCGAGTATTGCCTGAATTTTCTCTTGGTGAACTTGTACCCCCCATGCACTAATCACATGCCCCAAGTACAAAATCTCCTTAAAGCCAAACTCACACTTCAAGGCCTTAGCATACAATGACTGTTCCTCCATGATAGTCAAGATCTCATCAAGTTGTCTCAAATGGTCCTCCCAAGTCTTGCTATATATGAGCAAGTCATCGAAGAATACCAAAAGGAACTTGTGCAACTACTTATTGAAGATGTGGTTCATGCAAGACTGAAATATAGTAGGTGTGTTCATCAACCCAAATGGCATGACCAAAAACTCATAATTCCCATAGTGACATCGGAAGGCTGTCTTGTGTATATCCTGCTCTTTAACTTTGATCTGATGGTACCCTGAGCAAAGATCTATTTTGGAAAAGTATACTGGACCATGTAGCTCATCCAATAACTCATCAATCCTGGGTATTGGGTACTTGTTCTTAATAGTTTTCTTGTTGAGAGCTCTATCGTTGATGCACATCCTCATTGTACCATCCTTCTTCTTCACTGAGACCACAAAAGAAGCAAATGGACTAGAGCTTAGTTGTGTATGCCCCATGTCTAGCAATTCCTTGATTGCTTTCTCAATCTCATCCTTAAATTTCTTAGGATGACGATAGGGGGTGGTGATGACTGGCTTGGCCCCCTCCAACTCAATGGTATGGTCAAACTCTCTATCTGGTGGCCTCCCTGGAGGTATCTCCCCAAACACCTTGTCATGCTTCCCCAATAGCTCCTGAATATCAATGTGGTATCGTTGATCCGAATCAGGAGTCTCCTTAGTGGTGATCAAACACTCTGCTGCCCATGCTACATCACCATGGAAGAAAATGCTCTCCATCCGTTTAGTTGATACTATCCTTGATGCCCCAGTAGTCATACCTCTAAGCACCACTCGCTTGCCATCTGTTGTCTTGAACTTGAGCTCCATAGTCTTGAAATTCTGTGAGTATTTCCCCAACGAGTGTAACCACTTAATACCAAGGATGGCGTTTGTGTCACCCAAATCCACCACATAGAAGTCATCTGTAACTGTGTAATTGCCCAATGTGATAAGCAACTGAGGGACTCTTTGTGTGTATGACATATTGTATCCATTGGCCACCATAACATCAAAGCCCTTGAAGTCCTCTGTTGGTATCCCTTGCTTTGCCACTAGGGCTGCATCAATGAAGTTGTGGGTGGCCCCACTATCAATCAACACTGTGACACGTTGGCCCTACAAAAATCCCCTGACCCTGAAGGAGTTAAATCTCAGAGTGTCTGATAAAGTAGCAATGGTGCTACTCTTGCCCTTATCTTGGGGCTGCTCCACATCTGAGCTGATGTCCTCACTATCCTATGTCTATCCATCATCATCACTATCCTCACTCTTTGATATGACCCCGATGAAGTGAACCTTGCCCTTACCCAAGCAACGATGCCTAGGCTCCCAGTGCTCCTTGCAATGGTAACATATCTGTTTGCTCTTGCATTCTCAGCGGTCCTCTTCTTATTGATCACTCCTTTTGTTTCCCTTCTTTTGGATAAGCTTCTTGCCTTTTTCTTTTGTGGAACGAAGGGTTTAGAAGGGGGTTTATTGCTAGGTGTGGAGTGCTCCATATCTCTTGCCCGAGTGATCGCATCCTATAGAGTGTCAGACTTGAAAGCCTTAATCCAACCACGAAGTGGCTTGGATAGATCCTCAATGAAGAGCATGACCAATCTTTGCTCCAATATATCAATCACCATTACTGCCAACCACTGAAACTCTGAAATATATGCATCCACTAATCCACTCTGCTTGAGTTGTGCTAACTCTCAGAAATGAAGCTCAGGATCCTTCTGATTAAATCTATCCATCAGCTTTTGTGTGAACTCCAAATTGGAAGTGATGTTGGCATGTCCCAACGTGACAAGCCCATGATACCACCACTCATGTGCTTCACCCTCCAAGTGTAATGTAGCATACTTAATTGCCTCTGTCTCTAGCATGGGGTTAAGATGGAAATAAGTATCCAACTTCTGCACTCAAGCTCTGGCTGTGCATTTATTGGACCCATCAAAGGAAGGGAGAGAAAGTTTCCCCATTTTGTGTTGTAGATCCTGATTCTGCTGACCTCTATTGTTGTTTCTAGGTCTATTTCTGTACTTGATAGTATAAAAGTCCTGCAATGACATGGCAACATGGAATTCATCTCCCAAAGATTGATATTCTCTCAAATAGTCTGTGAATCCTTCACTTTGTGCTTGCTGCTCTTGAATACCAACAGCTTTTCCACCCAAGAATTGAGGCATGAGAGGCCTCCGAGTCACCTTGCTAGCTGTCCTAGCATGACTATGTGCTGGTACATTGGTGTTACTTTCCTTTGCATGGTTATTGTTGTTCTCATTACCCTTGTTGTGCCCATTTGTACCATTATTACCATGGTTGTTTCTGTCACCCACAAGCTGGTTGAGAAGCTGTACCGTTTGCTGCTGACTTCTAGCCAAGTCATTAAGTATCTAATGAATGCTACCTTCAGGTATGTCATGTCTATCACCCACGATCTCTTCCTCGGATGACGAATCAGTAGCAAAAGGGCCAAAGCCTCTTCTTCTTTCTCTTCTATATGTTTTGTACTTTGGATTCATAACCCAATACTGACCCCACAAGTTGGTAGGATGCTAGCTCTGATACCACTGTAAAGATCCTTGCTAAATCTGACCTTAATTTTTTGATTTTGATGTTTGGGAATTTTGTCAAACACTTGTCTTGCAAATTGTTTCCAGCTGGTAAATGTTTTTCTGTTTTGTTTTTCCTTCTTGTGTGATGATAAAATGCATGAAAGACTTAACTAAATATGCTAGATGACTTCAATTGAAATTAAGATGCAATGTAAAGTATTTTTATGACTTTTCAAGACTAGAGATGACTGAAAACTGAAATGAATTATGTAAATGTACAGCTACAACAAAGAGGCATTTTCACAAACACTTCATGTGCAACCTCAAACTCCTCATTATATAGCATAGCAAATGGAAGGACTCCAACTGATTACAATTTGTTGCAAATAACCCTTATGCCTTACAATTCACATTCATATGTCAATGATCATGCAAGAAGATGGCAGCGACTTACTCAATACTAATATGCAATGCAATTACAATGACTGCTGTAGATGACAGCAATATAATGATAATAAGATGCAACTACAAATGCTATGACAGCAGCAATACATATGCTTGAAAACTAAGTGATTCAAATGAGAATACTATTGTGACTGGAAATGCAAATATACAATAAACTTGGATGATCGAATTCCTCCAAATCGCAATATCTTTATGACTTGAAAGTAGCGATTATACTCCTTGATGCTATGCGAACTTTCCCCAGCCAAAATCGACTATGAATGGTGCTTGAAAGCTCCAAATTGAATTTATCAAGGTGCTGCGCCAATGTTCTTGAAACCGACCTGCACAAGTGACTTCAACTGATCTCCAAAAGCAGCGCCAATGTGACCAAGACAACCACAACTTGCCAACAATGAAAGTCATCCCTCAATGAAGAAATCGATTTGACATAAGCTGAAATTGCTTCCTCAAAATTTCTTCACAAATTGAACTTGATGATGGCTACCATTGATCTTCAAAATTCTGCAAATATTTTCTTCCAAAAACGAATTTCTCAACTCCACCAAAATTTGGTCATAGACCATTAAATTTTGCCCAAATAGGAAGACTGGAATATCTCCCTCTCAAATTTCCAGCTAGGGTTGATGTTGCACAACTGAACCTGGTATCCTAGAGTCTTCAAACCCTCGGATAATGCAAGCATACAAGCTCTCACCACATAGGTATGAAAATAGAGTAACTCAAGACATAATCAAATGGCTTGCATTCAACTCCTTTTAAAGAATTCTCAATCACCTCCAAGAAGCTTCTAGAAAATAATATTATTTTATTCCCAAAGTGACTTTATGATATAATATTTTATTTTAGTCACTTTATTAAATTAATTAATTATAAAGCTATCTTATGATATTATTTTATTGAGATAACTTTACAAATAATTAATTTAATTATTATTCCCTTATTTTATTTTTTAGCCTTTCGGGAATAAATAAAGGTTAAATGATCTTCGGGTTGTTATTGAGAAGGGGACATTACATATTCTAATGGTTTATGTTTCAACGGTATGCCATTATTTTGGTGTAGAATTTAGTGATTCTTCTTTAGACTCTTGAATATTGTTAGTAAAAGGATAAAGAAATGTGGGAAGCTATAATCCTATTGATTCATTGTACATTGAAATTATAGCAACACATAAGCTTATCTGAGTAGACAATAGTTTCTATGGTTTAATTGACAATTCATTTGTAGCTGTCATCGCTTCTCTGAGAAACATCCCTCTGATTTACTTTATTCCTCAAATCTTACACATTCTCATATTTGAGGCTTGTAGCACACAAAATGACTTTAACCATGTTTTATTTTCTACAAATTAGGATAACTATATAAAAACAAACTACATGATATGAGTCTTCTTGCATATATACGTATATCCATTGTATTGAAAATTCAAAAACTATTTGTTTTATTTGTTAGGAAACACAAATCTTGCCACATAATTTTTTCTCAAATCCTAATCACAAATTACTGTTTCTGGCTGTAATTATTTTAATTATTATTGATGGTATGCCCTTGGAGTTGGAGCAAGCCATTGAGATTAATATTGTCATTCTGACTGTGTTATGTACTCATTGTACCCATATACACTGACTTGTCAATCTTACATAACCCTGGATGTTTCATATACGTCATTGCTCTAAGATATTTTTTGTGCTATCTATGAAGTACCTCTCAAGAGGAGCTTGGGGTTTCTATACTTAAAATGCTTTAATTGTTATGCTATGTTGATGTTAAGTGGTTAAGATAAATTATACATTAAAAGCATGAGAGTATGGTTACCTGAACTTATTTTATTTTGGAAGTTTTTTGTAATTTTAATAAGACAGACTATTGGGTAAGGAGGAAAATAGTGATGTAATCTTTTTTTCCTTAAAAGAATATCCTAGCACTTTAGAATGCAAGATAGAATATTAACTGTGTTCAAAATTGTCAAATATTGGCAGGCTATTCTGCAAAGGAAGCTTACTACTGGACAGCTGCAGATATTTACAGGTTTGAAACACAAACCGAGTAGATAGAGCAGAAATTTTGTAATGTCCCCATTTTTAGCACTTCACTTTTCAGTGATTGTTAGCCTATTCCCGGTGTGCTGTCGGCTAGTTAGTGGTAGAATTAGGGTTTCCGGCTGTTTGATGGGTTCTTTTGAAGATTCGGGGGTTTGTATGTTGGAGTTTGGCTGTTTGGATTCTGGATTCCTTCTGGGTTTTCAAAGAGCTTCACAGAGGTATGACTTGCAACTGCGTCGGGCAACCTTTCCGGACTTACTATTTTTAGTAAGTTATGATGGCTACATCTCGGAGTTTGGGATTTTGGATTTTGGATTCTTTCTGGGTTTTTAGAAAGCTTCGCAATGGTATCGCATGCACTTTGATCCGAGCAACTTTCCGAATTTACTATTTTTAGTAAATTCTATTTCTGGCAGTGGTCCTGTTGGCTTCAGTTCAGTTGGCTTCCTTTTGCAGTCAGTTCAGTTGGTATGGTTGTTTTGGCCTTTTGATGCATTTTCTGGAGAGATAAGTATTTTAATTAAAATAATATTATATTTTAATGTTATAACCCTTGGCCTAGCTTCATGACTTTAAGTTGTTCTGAAAAGGGGGACCACATGGGTGGACGCATCATCAGGGAAAGTTTTAATAATTCTAAGGTCAAAATTGCTCTTGGAGGTGGGCCGCCAACTTTGGAGAGCTTGTTATTTTATTTAAAAATGATTTATATCCCTCTTGAATTGGGACGCCACCTTGAAGCTTGGTCAATGGTCAAGTCAAAACCTAAAAGAATCTTGAGGAATGGGCGCACCTTCTGGAAGCATCTAGAGGTGTCTTCTCAAAGTTATAAAAGGGAGCCTTGGGTCTTCATTTCAGTATCTTATGTCTTGAATATTGTTATGTTGCCGAAATGGTGCTGGAATTGCTTCGAGGAATGAATGCCTCCTAGCCTTGGCTCGACTTCGTGCTTGAGAGATAGCATCTAGTGGAGAAGTTTGCTTGTTGTTGAGAGGATTTTGTAGTGAGGTTTGCATTGTAGCTTGAGTTTTGCTTTGTAGTTCAGTTTATTGCATTTCATATCAAAAATCTGGAGTTGCTGATATCATGGCTGATCTGTAGTTTCATTCATATCATGGAAAATAAAAATATGCTGGTTATGGGTATTGTCTCATTGTGTTTCCTTGGCAAGGGCGCCCCTATTTGACAAGTTTCATATTTTTTGACAAAGCATTGAATTTTATAAAAGAAAATCGCCCTTCCTTGAGGGCCGTACAAATCTGTACTTGCTTTGAAATTCGTGCAAAAAAGATACAGCAGTTCGGGGTCATTTAATGGTTCTTACTTGGGCGCCATCATGTTAGGAAGGTAATGCATGTGATTTGAGGTCTTTAGGTTGAGGAATGAGTGAGTTGTGAGCATTTCAATAGGGTTCTGTATTGCTGGTTAAGTAATTTCAGTCCATGTTCTGTCATATCAGTTTGCATTAAGTCAGTCTTTTGAGTTGGGTTTGGGTGGGAAGTCATTGTGAGCTTTGAGAAGACACTATACTTTACTGCAGCATTGTTAGACTTTCTTATTCTATGTTATTGGCAGTCAATCTCTAATTATTGTAAGCTGAACAGTAGTACTGTCAGCAATCTTACTTCTTCTCTTATGTTTCATTGTAATACCCGCTGGATAAGTGGAAGAGGTTGGCTTGCCGCCTATCTTACATTTTGAGTATCGCATTGTAGCTCATTAGAATCTCTGCCATATGGTAGCTCCATTCCCATCTTGGGTTGGAAAGCACATTCTTGGCGTCGAGTTTACTTTCAGCATAATAGTTGGTAGGGATCCTCTGACCATATGCTCGCCGTCATCTGGCACATTCTTGGTTAGAGTATTCAGTTCAGCATTGCATTGAGACCCTCTAACCATATGCTCACACTTTGCCCATCTCGGGATCCTGGTGTACATCCTTGGTTAGAGTTGAATTCCGCATCGCTTTGGTTTAAGTGCTAACCCTAACAGATGTGTGTTGCATTGCTTATTGTAATCTGTGCAATCAAAAAATTTGTCTCAGATTGTTGTGACTTTTCATTACGCCCATTCAAGATGGGGACCCCTAAATTTTGCTCCATTCTGGTCTTTTTGGCTTTGGTTTTTGGTCTCTCTCTCTCTGTCTATCTCTTTTCTGATGGTCTACTTTCTGGGGTTGCGCCCGTCAGTGAATTTAAGTGTGGATTTGGCCAAGTCTGAAATTAGGGTTTGAGTCTTTCCAGCCAATTTGAAGTCAAACGAGGTGAATAACTTGAAACTTGAGCTTAACGTTCTTGTCAGTATGCTTCCAGCAGGCTCTCAGCAAAAATTTATCAAATTCTGAGGTACTTACTATTTTTAGTAAGTGTGAAATTCAGGGCAATTTGCCAGCTATTTTGAGATTCCGACAGTCACACTGCATTCAGAGCACGTCAGGCTACTCGCGTGCAAAATTTGAGCAAAAATCGACAACTTATTTTAGCAACCGGCCCTAAGACGTAATTTCGTGGTCCGGGGACATGCGTAGTTTTTTCTTGCATGTCCGATTTCTTCTCCGGTTTTTCACCCGCGATGATGTAACATCATGCAAGTCGAGATGACCACTTTCGTGGATTCAAATTCTCCGAGGCTATTTTAGGGTTTGCATGTCACGCTCTTTTTGCCGTCGCGGATTTATGATGGCTTTTTCTGGAGAGCTTCATGATGGTATGACATGCAAACGAAGATAATCACTCAAGAAGTTGGAACTTGCTATTTTAGCGGTGTGTGTCCCTACAGCCCACTTCCCGCCAGCTCAGATTCAATAAGTTGATCGCAGCGGACGCTAAACGGCGGCAACAGAGATCTTGATTACCGCATGCAATGCAAATTAGGGTTTCCAAAATTTCGTGAGCCCAAAAATAGGGCGTGAGTCAAAATCTTCGAATCCCTTGTAAACCAATCACATCACTGGCCCTTCGAAGCATTCCGGCCGGTGAAATTTCAAGTCAAACGGAGCACTTACTATTTATAGTAAGTCAAATTGGAAACATGCTAAAAATAGCAAATCAGTTGCATGCGCCAGTATCAGCAGTAAGGTCACGTGGTGAGGATCGCCTCATTCAAATTTCAACTCGATCGGAGCATGGGAGCTATCAAAAACAAGAGATTACTATTTATAGTAAATCACCTTCAGAAACATGCTAAAAATAGCAGGGTAACTAAAATGGGCAATGTCGGCAGAACAACGAGATGATGAGGATGCAGTGTGTAAAATTTCAAATCAATCCGAGCTTCAGAGATGCAAATTCAAAGGACTTACTATAAATAGCAAGGCATGGATAAGCTAGCAGAAGAAGGTAAAAAATGTCTAAGTCTGAGTTTCATCTAGCAGACACCTCCAAATGCGCCATGCTTGCCTTCAAGGTGATCAAAAATATTCTGTGGAATGAGTTCATCCTCCTGCCACCCCAAAATGCGCCCAAGCTGGTGAGGTGGAAGCATAAAAAATTCTAAGGCATGAGTTCTTGTTCTCCTCCTATGGCAAAATGCGCCCAGCTCAAGCTCTCATGTTGGAAAAGTTTCTAAGTATAAAACTCGTCCTGCAGCCTATACAAAATGCGCCCAAAGGTGATAAAAAGTCAAAGAGGTCAACGAATATCATCCTGCTCCTACAGCAAAATGCGCCCAGCTCAAGGTTGATAGCAAAAAATTTCTAAGGCATGAAAGATATCCTCCACCACCCTCCAAATGCGCCCATCCTGCAGCAAGGCTGAAATGCGCCCAAAAGGAGAGAAAAGTCAACAAGTCAAAAGATTCTCATCCTCCACCATGGCTAAAATGCGCCCAAGGCAAAATGGTCAAAGGAAAGTCAAACATTTTAATCCCCCTCATGCATCAAAATGCGCCCAAGCTCATCCTGTAGCATAGGCAAAATGCGCCCAAGATCATGCATGCAAAGACAAAAATAAGAAGCTGAAAAGTCACTAGCTAGGGCGTTGTAAATGCTTCAGCCTTCACACAAGAGAAATGCGCCCAAGTTGTGGTCAACAAGTCAAAGCAAATGAAAAAGTTTCTAAGTTAGAAACTCGTCCTCCATCAAGGCTGAAATGCGCCCAAGATGAATCAAGTCAACAAAGTCAAAAAGTTTTGTCCTCCTCACCCCTCCAAATGCGCCCAAGAAGGGAGGGTAAAAGTAAATGAAAGTGGTAAGAGAGGTGAAATGTGATTAAGGCGTGGTCAAAGCAAAGTGAATGCTAGGCGTGGTGAAGTTTTAAATTTTTCCCTCCAAATGCTACATGCGCCTAAGGTGATATGTATGAAGTGGCAAAGATAATATGCTAAGGCGTGATTTTAAACCTCCCTTCTTCAAGTGTAATATGCGCCTAGGGTGGTGAGATAAATGCCAAAGTGTTAGAGAATTTTTTTTAAAAGGCGTGTGAAGTGGTGAAGAAAAAAGTGCTAAGGCGTAATTTTAAACTCTTCCAAGTATGTTAGGCGCCTAGGGTGGTGAGTAAGGAATTTCCCCAAAGGCGTGGGAATATTTTCCTAGTGTGAAATAAAATACAAAACGGTGAGTGGCAAATCAAGTGTGCCAGGCATGAACAAAAGCATTTTCTAAGTGAAGTTGATATTTTCACAGGCAAAATTGGTCGAGTTGAATATAAAATTTTCTAAGGCAAAATTTTCGAAGTGATTCAAAAATTTCTAAGGCACAAAATATTTTTCTCCCTTAGAAAAATGCTTAAGTCTGGAGAGGTGATGGAATTTTTCTTGAAGCACAGATGAGTCGCCTGAGGTAAAGTCAGTGAATGCCAGCTCCACTGGATGGGTAAAAATTTCTCAAGTCAGAGCAACAAGAAATCTTCACAGATGTGAAGAAAGGATTTAAATTTCAATGGGAAATAATTTTCTAAGGTTCAAAATTCAAGAAAATTAAATGAACCCGTTCGTCGTGCACCCATGAATTCGACGCGTTCTGGAGAAAATTTTCTTCTGGGTATCGAAGATTGTCGATGAGGAGTTGATTTTAAAGCCTTCCATGCTTCGCTGCGGCCTTCAGGATGGATATTTTTGATGGGCGCCAGGTTGATGAATTTCCTAAGGGAGATGTGAAAATTTTCTAAGGCAAATGTGAAGAAAATGTGTTTTCAAGGTGAAAATCCTTCGTGAAGATAGTTTCCTTGAGCCAGAGGTGAATAAAACCAAGGTTGTCAGAGCTCCAGCAGGTGAAATGAATTTCTTGAAGATGCAGTTGAAGTTGATACTGTCAAAGGGATGATACGCCTTTGAAGAAGATGGATCAAAATTTGGCTAAGGCATGAGGAATCATGAAGAAGGCAAAAGTTGGCTAGTGAAAACGATGAGCCCTTGAAGATCAAAGTGCTAGAATCAGGTGAGTAAGTTGAATTTATATTATGAAATGATCTGATCCCCTTCTCCTTGCTTGTTTTGCAGGAGGAACGTCGAGGCCAAACGATGATGACTTAGTGTGATGACTTGAAGTGGAAGCACGAGGAAGATGAGTTTCAATCTCGAAGGAGGAAAATTTGCAAGAAAATGGCTAAGTGTTAAGACTTAGTATAACTCAAGTGACGAAGATGAAGACCCTCAAGTGGAAGAAATCAAAGAACAACGCCAAGAAAGAAGATCGAGAACAGTGTGAACACGTCTACAAATGGAATCTTCTAGAAGGATGATGGTGGACATTATGGCGCATCTATTACCCCTCTCCTCTGTGGCGGTCTTTAGGGCAATATTATTTAGGGCTGAGGTGGCACGATTCTGGCCACTCTATTGATTGTAACCCTAGCCGTCCTTTGGGACTTGGCTAGCTATAAAAGGGGGAGTCCCCCTCATTTGTAAGGCATTATTAGATTAGAAAATTAGAAAGTTAGAATCAGAGTAGACATTGAGAGAGCATTAGAGCTAGATAGTGTAGCATTGTAGAGCATTTTTGCATCATTTGGAGAAGAAAGAAAGTTTTCCCTTTGAAAACTTTTGAGGAGATTGTTGTGTAACACATTTTATGATAATAGATCTTTTCATTGATGATGGAATTCGTCTTGTCATGAAATGCTAGCAAAGTTTCTTCTTCCTTTCGTATCCAAGTAGCTTACTTTGGTGTGTGGTGTTTTATTGAGATAGCTTCGCTTTATTCCAGCACCACTAAGCGGCCTTGTTGATGATGGATTAAGCCTTGCGTGGTGTTGGACATTATCTTGAGTTTAACTTCGGTTGTGATTTATATGCTTATATGCGTCGTTCTGATGGTGTATGCATGTTAATTCATAATTTGAACATCTTTGCTATTTCCCTTGAAGATTGCACCGATTTTGCTGAGGCTGTCCGACGGAGGCTAGGTGAAATCCGGTTGAAGTCTATTGAAACGAAGCTCCACATATCCTG
>VDFB02210926.1:0-26954 GCA_007258455.2 Sequoia sempervirens
TCTCTCTTCTTCTTCTCTTTGTGCCCTCAGATGTTGAGCTCTGGTGAACACAGGAGTCGTGTGATTCTCAGGATTTATTGCGATAGAGTACTAACGAATATTTTCTTCTTGATCTTCAAAATCGGGTTCACTTTCAAAGTAGCCCGTTGCGGAGTCGCCATCGAAGTTGTCCGATTGAGGTAAGACAACATTCGAACTTGGAGTTGGTATGAAACTTGGTGTAGGTGCAGTTTCGGCATATCGCATTATCTCGTTCATTGTGACATTTTTGGGGCAAGTGGTGCCGGTATGTTCAGTGGAATCATGAAAAGAGTAAAACACAACATTTTGTGTATTGGCAGCCGCTTGCCTTGGTGGAGGTGGCCCTCGCGGCCTGTAATTGTTGTAAGGCTGAAAGTTATTCCTCCTCGGCTGGTACAGCTGCTGAGGCTGTTGTGGTGACCCTTTCTGAGAAGATTGTTCTAGAGGCATCTTTGGCTAAAAACTTCATTTCAACCTTCGAATTCATGGGAGCCTTTCTCCTCCAGGGGCGCCCATTTTGTCTAGAGTTAGCCATTTTTATGATCTTCAATTTCTTCATTAACTCTTCTTCCATAGATGATGTTGTCGAATTTGGTGATTCGGGCATCAGATTGACTGATGGTTATGCTCGTTGCGAAGCTGAGGAGATATTAAGAGGGGTCTCCTGGGAGAGACTTCATCAAACAATGAGTTTTGAGCCTTCAAAAGCTTGGGTGCCCCTGGCAAGCTGGGGCGCCCAAACTCACCAGAGTTAGATTATTTTTCACTTTCTCACGTTTACTTTTGAATTTTGAAATTTCACTCTTGTTTCACCCTATGTTCAGCCTCTTGTATCTGGCAACTGCAAGCTCCGATTGATGCGTTGAATATCTAATTGGAGAGCCGGATCAACTGTGAAGAAATTGTGTTAGAGTCACATCTGCAAATTCACTTGTTTAGGCCCTTGAAAACTTGGGCACCTCTTCTCTCCTGGGGCGCCCAAAACCTCTAGACTTAGCCATTTTTCATCTGATTTTCATCTGATTTTCATCTTCAAGTTTATAACCTTCATTCTGTATGTTCTTCTTTGATTTGAATCTACTGGAGATTGGGCAGTCGGATACTTTGACAGAGACAAGCGTTGCGAAGCTAGTTGAATACTGAAGAGATTGAGCATATTCTCAAACCCTAACTGTTGAGTTAGGTGCTTCAAAAAGCTGGGCGCCCTTCTTCACTAGGGGCGCCCAAAGTTCCCAAAGGTGGCGGATGATAAAACAAGTCGGCTTCAAGATATTAATTAATTATTAAATAATATATCAAATTAGGCCCCTCCTCATAATCGGTGTCCTCATAAATTAAATAGCCAAAAGCTATTATTTAATTTATCTTTCAATGCAAAGGAGATTGGGCTGGAAGGAAATCTCGACGCTATCATAACATCAACAATAGATTGATTTGATGATTGTGCTGATGGATTCATTACGGAGCCTGCTGAATTCCAAGCAGCATTGTCTGGGAGCACAAACCCTAATTCTGACATTTGGTGCCTTGAAAAGCTGGGTGCCCCTGGCTACTTGGGGTGCCCATCTCCTTTAGAGATAGTTTTATTTTCAACTTTTTCAGTTCTTCCTTTGTTCCTCGTGCTTGTCATTGCCTTGACTGTTGGAGATTGGAAAAAATTCTAAGGCATGAACATCTAGGCACCTAGACTAAGTTGAGGCGCCCAAACTTTCTAGACTTAGCCAAAATTTTACATTTATCAACTTTCATAACACCCCTTCTCCATTCTTCGTTCTGCATTCATGTTCATTGTTTCTCACCTTCTATTTAGTGCTTGAATGTTTGAATCTGACACCTGACAGTTGAGTAACCTCCATTAATGACCTTGGAGCTCTTGAAAATCTTCTTAAAAAGCAGAATAGACTCACTAGGGTAAAACTGATCTTTTGACGATTTTGATTGGACCAACCTAATGAGGAAGTATTTTAAGCCAATCAAAATCAGTTTGAACCCTAGAAGCCAAACTTTCTATTTTAGAAATTTTTGCCAGCATCCGTTTGAGAAGAAACCCCAAAAAAAGTTCTATTTTTAGAAAGTTTCTAAAAATAGAAATTTTCCTAAAGTTTAGGGCCGAAAAACTAAGATCTAGGTTTTGTAGACTTGGCCGCTCTAAGCAGACCCAAATCCTCAAATTTTGAAAATTTTGAGTTTTGACCCTCATGCAAGACATGCAAATTCCCAATTTTGACCTTTTTGACAATTTTAACAAGACTTTTGACCATTTCTCCGAAATGCCCAAGTGTAGCGAAAATTTAATTTGGGGTAAAACACTAGAGAATCGTTCAAACCATCACCATCAGACAAAGAAGGAGAAGGGTCACCATTTGGCAAAAGGGAGGGCGAGGAAGAACTTGCCAACTTGACCCTCGAAGAACCATTCGTACCGTTAAAATTGATTGAAGGGGAAGGCTAGGGAGAACCTATCGACGGTTTGATAGAGACTCTACGCCAGATTGAAGACATTATGATAATATCCCATTTTGGCCATACGCTCTTCTTTGATTCATCAGTCTATTCCGGAACCCGTAGACTGGAATGAGGTGAAACTAGGGTTTCTTGGCTTGGAGTTTTGTGGCATTTCATGTTATTTACTATTTTTAGTAAATGCTAGTTGTGGCAGTTGCAGTTGTCCATTCTTAGTCCTTCTCAGTTGGAGCAGTTGTTATTATATTGGCTTGGTCTTCAGAGAGCTTTATTTGGTGAAAAATATTTAATTAAAGGCATTATGTTTTAATTCACTGTTGACACCCCCTTGGCCTAAGGAGATAACTTAAGTTGTTTTTAAAAGTGGGTCCATGAAGGGTATGCCTTCATAAAGAGCTTTATTAATTTTATTAAGAACTTTATTCCTTGAGCAAAAGTGGACGCTACTTTTATATTATTTGAATAAAGTGAAATTCTTGGAGGCTTTTGGGACGCCACTTGAGAAGTTGATTGGTCTTTGGGAATGGGAAAGGTCTCTTGTGTCTTTTGAGCTGCTTCTCAGGCAATTGAAGAGTTTTGGTGAGCTCTTATTTATTGAAGGCTTTTGCTCCAGCATTTCATCTATGAAAATTATGCTAAAGTTATGCTGTCGAAATGACAATTGACATATTGCTTCGAGGATGTCTACCTCCTAGCCTTTTCATCCAATTTCGTGTTTGCAATATAACACCTAGTTGGTTACATTGCTGCTTCTCAACTTCAGACTAGCAGATTGAGCATCAAAGATTGAAGATTTTGGAGTTTTTTCACAGTTCTGGTTTCCTGGTTTTTACATAGCTGAATCTGATTTTTGTTCATATCTTTTGGAGTGAATTTTTATATGTTCTGGGTATTTTGGCAATCCATCTATTGACTCAAGGCGCCACTTTCCACAAAGTATTGGAATTTAATTCCAAGTGTTTATTTTTATCTTGCAAAATCGATTTCTTGAGGAGGCCGTACCATTTTGATGGGCATTGGGATGCGTGCTAAATAAATGGGAGTCTTTCTGGATGGTTTCTGATTTGCATCTTGGGCGCCCCTCTTCTAGAAAACATCTGCAACTGATTTCACATCATTCGGAGGTAAATTGATCAACTTATGAGCATTTTTATGATTTCACAGTTTGCTGGTTGAATTTCCAGAATTCTGATTTTTATATCAGATTGTTGCAACTTCCAGTTTATGATCATTTACTTCAGTTTTTTGAGAGTTATATCATTGTAAAAGTTCATGCTAATATCTAAGGTTCATTCCTTATCAATGTAATTTGTAATTTGCAGAGTTTACCTTGTAAGGTTGAGATTAAGCATTACTAATCCAACCAATCTTTAGTTCTGCAATTACTTTTCTGTTCTATCATTAAATTACCCCTGGATGGTTTACCGCCAGTGTGGACAAACTGTTTTGTAACTCTCTTATACCCACTTCAAAGTGGTGAATCCCCACAGCATTGTGGATGCCCGCCGCAGCGGATGAATTGCTTTAATTTGTAATATTTTCCCCCCACTGTTTGGTGGTAGCGTGGAATTGTTTCTCATGGCTGGTTATCCGCCTAATAGTTTATAATTTCAATTTCTTAGACTCCGTCATATGTTAGCACCTCGCCCTCAGTGGGATCTTGAGTGCACATTCTTGACGTTGAGTAGTTCTTCCATTCAAGTTCAGTTTCTTCAGTTCAAGTTCAGTATCTTCCATTCAAGTTCAGATTTTTAATTTGGGGCTAACGCTAATCCAATCATCTATTGCTGGTTATCTTGTGTTAATTCTTCGAAAAATTTGGTTAGCATATTTCAGTGGTATCAGAGCAGAAGACCCTGCCATCCTGTGGCAAATTTGCAGTTGTGTATCAGATGAGTGACAGAGATCTCCGGTACTACACCGATAGTCAGAGCAGATTTTAGTTCAGCTCCTTGGGGTATCCAGAAGTTGGCAGTTAGGCATGGCTAATGAAGAAGAAATGAAGTTGGCAGAGACTCTCTTTATGGCTGGAAAGAGACTTGGTAAAAAATTTCAGTCAAGAGAAGATGAACAAAACATTCTTCATTTGTTAGAACAATGTTTGAGACAAGTGAAGCAATCACCTTCAGAGAAAATGGAGTTGGCACTAGCTCCTACAGTGAATTTTTTGAATCAGCCCTATTGGTTGGGGCATCCTGATGAAGAAACCAAGCTACTGATTTCTTCCTGTTTCATGGAGATAATAAGAATTGTAATTCCCCAATTGCCCTATGATGTCGAAACTATGAAGACCATATTAAATATGTTAGTGGAAAGTTTTCAAGACCTTGATGAAATTGATAGCAATCAGTACTCCAGAAGAGCTACTATATTGAAGATGTTTTCTGAACTCAAAACAAGTATTTTGCTGGTTGAATTGGGTATGCAAGATCAAATATATTATTTGATCCATTACCTCTTCATTTCAACTTGGAGTGAACAAGAAGAGGATGTAGTTGCAGCAATGAGAAACATTTTAATTTTAACTATCAATGAGATGGATGACATTCCAAAATCCGTCTTAACTTATCTATTAAACATTCATGAACAAGAAGGAAATAATTCCTCTACTGCTGGTATGTTGATAAGAGATTTGTTCATTCAGTGTGATAGAAAATTGAAGCCACACTTGAGGAAGATAGAGCAGAAAAATGAGGTTGTCATTAATGCAGAAGTCAGAAATAAAACGTTGTTTCTCAATGATTGTAAGGCTGTTTCTCAAGAAGTACCTATTGATATGCAGTTGTCCGCACATGCTAAGGGTGAGTGCAGGGAGGCAACATCAATTTTGAATACATATGAAGAACTTATGACAAGTGACCAAGAAGATTTCTTTGGTATGTATGTGGATGCTAATGATAAAATCAGCAACACATCTTTTCATGATGGGTTTGTTGAAGATAAAAATGATAAATTAATCAAAGCAGCCAGCTTTGATGACTCTTATTTCCAGTATGATGATAGTGGTGAAGGCGGTAGTGAGCTTGATCATCAAACTAAGCTCTTGGAGGAAGTTACTGATGAAGATTTCAGTTTGAATGGAATGAGGAGTGACTCATTCAATGAGTCAACAATCCAAGAGGAGCATGGAGATCTTGTTCCTGTTGATCATTACAATCAACCCTTTTGCATTTGGGATCCTGGTGAGATGGCACCAAGGTATGTTAAAGAACTTGAGTGGGATAAATTTCCCTTTGATCCTGATAAAGTTCAAAATTCATTTTGTATTGCAAGCTATGAAGTCATTGGAGAAGACGTTGTCTTTGATGAAGAAGCTTGTTTGGCAAAGCTCCATAAAGATTCCTTTGAGGAAGCTGATTTTGAGAATCAAGTCAAAGAAAATAAATCAGAAAAATTGATTTTTGATGAGCAAAGCTTCTTTGCTGATTTTGATCATGGTCCTAAAGAGCTGCAAGTTTTGAAGGATAACTTAATGGTTTCAGAAGAGAAAATTGTTAAAGCATTATCAAGATTTGATAGCACACACAATTTTGTTGAAGATCTCTACTGGAAGTCACAGTTTGAAGAGAGACAAAATGGAGTTAAAGGAGTCACTCTTTCCAAGTTGCAAACTATCAAAGAAGCATTGGAATCATTAAAGATAGATTATTTGCATTTGCTCTCAGATAGGGATAATGCCATTAAGTTGCAGAAGAGACCTATGATGCCTACCAAGAGAAGGAGAAAGAAGTTGATCGTCTTTACCTTGATCTTTCCTTAGCTCATCACTCTTTATGCAAGGGAGAAAATCAAATTCCTATTGCAGCCACACTTGAAGGACAAGAAGCTGATACAAGGATTATGGAGATCAAGCAAATAGTTGAAGGCATTAATGAACTCCATAATGATGAAACCTTGCTTAATTTTAAAGAGATTCATGAAGATGATGGTAATTGGAAGGTAAATCAAGAGTGTGAACTCTTGAGTTGGGAAGAGAACTTGCCTCAAGAAGGGATAGCTTGCAGCCATGAGCTTAAATCAACAAAGTGCATGTTAGCAAATGTTCAGTTGGGTGTAATGGAGGTAGGAGACCAGCTAGTTGATTTCAAACTTCTCAGAGAATGTAGGGACGAGATATATTCTGTGATTGATAATCCTCCAAGCTTGCTTGTAAGTGAATGCATAAGAGGTTTAGAGAATTCAGTCTCCATATGGGAAGTGTTGATTCATGGCGACTTCCCCATCTTTGACACCAAGGTGTTGTTAAAACATGTTTTGGTAAGACATATTGTTTACATGCCTGACAGTTTATCCTTTGGATTGAGTAATGCTCACACTATCTTGTCTTGGGAGAAGGATTTGAAGACGATGTTTGTTTCAGGCTCCCTTGTTTTTGAAGCTTTCTTGGATAGACTTCAATGGTTTACCAAAGAAGTCAATAATTTTCTGGGTGTGCAATTGGAGTTGATTGGTACTCAGAAATTTGTTGTGAAAAATCTTTTGGGGTATGGTAGGAAGGTTCATTGGAGGGATAAGGATCAAACTTTCAAAATTAATGGTGTTTTCTCCTTTCTTATCAGCCACTTGATGATTCCATTTGTTTATCAACAAATGGATTGGAGAGAAATTTTGAGCAAAGAATGGTTCTTTGCTGTAATGGAACTCTTAGAGTGGGTGTTTCCACCCTTGTGTTCGAGCAATTTGGTCAAGATGAATGTGGATTTTCAATATTGCAGCAGTTGTTCCTACTCTTGTTTGCAGATTTCTTTGAACTCTAATGTTGAGTCTTTCATTCTTGATTTGGTGGTAGCTGCTGGTCACTCCATTGCAACAGCAATAAGCAAAGATTCTAGACTTATTACTCATAAAGTTTGGGAGAAAGTTGAACCTAAACAAATTATTTACTTTCTTAACAATCTATCTCTTGAGTTGAGTGATGTTTTGGCCCATCCTAGTCCTTTGAGGGAATGGGAATTAAGAACAACTTTTGTTGTGCGCTCCATTAATGTTGATGTTTTCATGAGTGGGCTACATGGGTTTATCAAAGAAGACTCTAAATTCTTGAGTTTGCATTTTGCCTTGATTAGTACTTGGAGAAGTGTTGTGTACTATTTCAGATGCATTGGAAAACATTTTCAGTCGAGTATCCATGTTTGGAATTCTCAATATGGCTTGATGGAGATTGTTACAACTAGAAAGAGAAATCTTTGGAGAGATAAGAATTTAATTTTCAGATCCTCCGATGATGTCCTCATCTTCGCCAATCATTTGAAGGTTCTTTTTGCTCATCAACTGGTGAATTGGAGAGATATTTCGAACAAAGGATGGTTTAATGTTGGTTTGGAGTCTCTTGAGAAGATGTTTTCAGCCTTGGTCAATTGTTCTATTATGGACGCTGATTTTCAGTATTGCAGCAACTGTTCAGTTCATTGCATGATGATTTTCTTAAAATCAGATTTTGAGAGGTTCATTTCAGTTTTCATAGGCAGCTGGTACATTCATTCTTCCTCTTCTCAATTTTTTTTCAATAATGGTTTATGGCCTCAAAAGTGGGAAATGATGCTCCATAGTGATTTGGACCAGATTTGGATAGTGTTTAAGTTCCTTTCCAGTGATTTACTCTATACAATTTCTTGCACTAGTGTTTGGGGCAGCGAACCCTTGCTTGTTTGGGTTCAACTATTTGAGACTTTTGAGATTTTAGTGGGAGTTTTCATAAATTTTCTTGCATATATTAGAATTATTCAGAAGAGGCATTATACATCCTTGAGGAGCTTTGATGATGCGGCTGTTATGAACATGCAAAGGGCTGTTTATTCTTTTACAAATAGCTATGATGGAGTTACCTTTGTTGATGTGATATGTTTTGACGCTTTGAGCAGTGATGTTGATGAGAATATATTTGAGTTGTTTAGAGTAATCTTCTTTATTCTCAGGATGGTGATTGACATTAACATCGCAGATGTTAATTCCTCAGAGTTTATTGGGCAGGAGATGCTGCTACATTTTGATTCCATTCCTTCCATGTTTTTCAGTTTGAATTTTAGGCATGTTATCTCCTTGAGGTTGCAGGGATGGTTTGTGCAGTTCTGGTGTAGTGATTTCATTTGTGTGATCAGAGTAGAGCAGCATCAGCATGATGGAACCTTTTCGAGATGGACTTGGGACCCTGGGATCCTACATGTTTGGTGGGATCAGTTTGGAGTGTTGTGGCATTGCTTGAGGACAAGCAATTTTGGGAAGGGCGGACTGTAATGTCCCCATTTTGGCCATACGCTCTTCTTTGATTCATCAGTCTATTCCGGAACCCGTAGACTGGAAGGAGGTGAAATTAGGGTTTCTTGGCTTGGAGTTTTGTGGCATTTCATGTTATTTACTATTTTTAGTAAATGCTAGTTGTGGCAGTTGCAGTTGTCCATTCTTAGTCCTTCTCAGTTGGAGCAGTTGTTATTATATTGGCTTGGTCTTCAGAGAGCTTTATTTGGTGAAAAATATTTAATTAAAGGCATTATGTTTTAATTCACTGTTGACACCCCCTTGGCCTAAGGAGATAAGCTGTTTTTAAAAGTGGGGCCATGAAGGGTATGCCTTCATAAAGAGCTTTATTAATTTTATTAAGAACTTTATTCCTTGAGCAAAAGTGGACGCCACTTTTATATTATTTGAATAAAGTGAAATTCTTGGAGGCTTTTGGGACGCCACTTGAGAAGTTGATTGGTCTTTGGGAATGGGAAAGGTCTCTTGTGTCTTTTGAGCTGCTTCTCAGGCAATTGAAGAGTTTTGGTGAGCTCTTATTTATTGAAGGCTTTTGCTCCAGCATTTGATCCATGAAAATTATGCTAAAGTTATGCTGTCGAAATGACAATTGACATATTGCTTCGAGGATGTCTACCTCCTAGCCTTTTCATCCAATTTCGTGTTTGCAATATAACACCTAGTTGGTTACATTGCTGCTTCTCAACCTCAGACTAGCAAATTGAGCATCAAAGATTGAAGATTTTGGAGTTTTTTCACAGTTCTGGTTTCCTGGTTTTTACATAGCTGAATCTGATTTTTGTTCATATCTTTTGGAGTGAATTTTTATATGTTCTGGGTATTTTGGCAATCCATCTATTGACTCAAGGCGCCACTTTCCACAAAGTATTGGAATTTAATTCCAAGTGTTTATTTTTATCTTGCAAAATCGATTTCTTGAGGAGGCCGTACCATTTTGATGGGCATTGGGATGCGTGCTAAATAAATGGGAGTCTTTCTGGATGGTTTCTGATTTGCATCTTGGGCGCCCCTCTTCTAGAAAACATCTGCAACTGATTTCACATCATTCGGAGGTAAATTGATCAACTTATGAGCATTTTTATGATTTCACAGTTTGCTGGTTGAATTTCCAGAATTCTGATTTTTATATCAGATTGTTGCAACTTCCAGTTTATGATCATTTACTTCAGTTTTTGAGAGTTATATCATTGTAAAAGTTCATGCTAATATCTAAGGTTCATTCCTTATCAATGTAATTTGTAATTTGCAGAGTTTACCTTGTAAGGTTGAGATTAAGCATTACTAATCCAACCAATCTTTAGTTCTGCAATTACTTTTCTGTTCTATCATTAAATTACCCCTGGATGGTTTAACGCCAGTGTGGACAAACTGTTTTGTAACTCTCTTATACCCACTTCAAAGTGGTGAATCCCCACAGCATTGTGGATGCCCGCCGCAGCGGATGAATTGCTTTAATTTGTAATCTTTTCCCCCCACTGTTTGGGGGTAGCGTGGAATTGTTTCTCATGGCTGGTTATCCGCCTAATAGTTTATAATTTCAATTTCTTAGACTCCGTCATATGTTAGCACCTCGCCCTCAGTGGGATCTTGAGTGCACATTCTTGACGTTGAGTAGTTCTTCCATTCAAGTTCAGTTTCTTCAGTTCAAGTTTAGTATCTTCCATTCAAGTTCAGATTTTTAATTTGGGGCTAATCAATCATCATGCTGAATTTATCTTGTGGTCCACTGGGCACTAGAATGTACTAATCAAAACTTTCAAATATAGGTTATCGTTACGAGGAGGGTGCAATAGGGAGGCAAGATGGTGACTCCCCCAACAAGTCCGAATGTAGAGTGGAAAAAACTTCCAAAGTTCATTGGAAACAGATTGGAGGGCCCTGTAAGGAATTGTAAGACATGAGAGATAGCCTGGGTAGCAAACAGTTAGGATGACGGAGCATATTGGCTGAGAGCACTTCCGACAACTCTTATGAAATATGCCCTTTAAAATTTTTCTTGATTTTACATATCAATTACAATTGCAACACACACTCGTTAAGGTTAGCTCCAAAACCAAAACGATGCGAAAGGTAACTCTAACCAAGAATGCGCCCTAAAACCACTAAAGGAAGAGGGGTGAGCATATGGTCAGAGGATCCCTAGGATCTAAATAACTCAACAACTGAAATTGATTTACAACTGAAAGTAGATGATGGGACTCAACACCAAGAATGTGCACACAAGATCCCTTTGAAGGCGAGGTGCTAACATATGGCGGAGTAAGTATTATAAAACTGAAAGAACTTAGGCGGTGAACGAGCCATAAAGATTTCCGTTCAACCACTTAAACAGTGGGGGAATACTATAAACAATTCAACTAATTCATCCGCTGTGGCGGGCATCCACTCTTGAGTGGGAATTCTCCACTTTTCAGTGGGTACAATGAGAGTTACAAAGTTTATTCTCCACATTGGCGGTAAACCATCCAGGGGTAATTAATGTTTTGCATTATAATTCACAAGTAAATGCAGCAATAATAATGACTGGATTAGTACTACTAATTCACTGCCTTACAATGAAATAAATCTGCAATTTACAAGTGTTAGAATAACATAACCAATGCAAATACTTGAAAGATGATTCTTCCAACTTTTAATCTTCACAAATACATAATTACAAGCCAAAATCTGAACTTTGTTCAATCTGATATAATGAACCAGCAAACTGAATTTTCATAACCAACTAATGCAACATATCAAGAATGTTCAAATCTCTTACCACACTTCACCAAACTTCGATGAGGCAGCAGCTGGTCATCATTAAATTGTTCAAATCTTCTTCCAAAATGCTTCTATCTTTTCCAAATGGAATGCACATGGAATTAGCAGCATAGATGCCCAAGAAGTATTGCATATCAAAAAAAGAGCTAAGTCTGATATAAAACCAGCAGCCTATAATTTTTCAACCAGCAACTATGTAACACCCAAATGTTCATAACCTCCACAATACTTCACCATATCACCTTAAATTAGAAGCAATTAATCACAAGAAACATGGCAACCAGCTCACATGAAACTCTAATACCAAATCAAACACCAAAAAGAAGACACGAATTTCAAAGCTATCTTCTTGAAATGGTACGGCCCTAGGAGAGGGTCGACCTCTCTTTAAAATTCATCCACTGTATTATAAATTCTGATCTTGCACAAATAGGGACGCCTCAAGCATACAAACTAAAAGAACCAATACCCATGTGCAATTAAAAATCATTCAAAGAGCTGCATATGAAAATCACCTTTAGCCATGAACGAACCAGCAAGCTCAAAAAGTGAAAAATACATCAAATTCTTCAATAGTGAAGCTCAATGTGCACTTCTGAATGAAGCACACTCTCAATCCACCATACAGGGAACTATAGTTTTAGGCCTGAAGAATGAAGTCAATTTGCTAAGCCTCCCCTTAGCCAGGTTCTGGATTCATTCCAATAGTGTAACTTTGCTCTTCAAAAATATGCATAATCAACTCATCATAAAACACCAATATATAGGCTTCAGTTGGCAAATGAAGCAACAAGAGACTCTTCAAATTCCAAGAAGTTGAATCACTTCAACTTCCAAAAGGGACGCCACTTTAAGAATTCACTTTTTGAAATAATAAAATATTAATCAACCTCTTTGAGGCGTTCAACTTCACTTTGCAACAATAAAGCATTTAATAATTCATTAAATGCACCATTGACCCCTTAATGACCCCCTTTTAAAAACAACATGAAGTGATCATTCCTAGGCGTGGGGGTACAACTGAGAAACATAAAAATGACTAATTATAAAACTTAATCCATGGAGATAACCAAACCAAACTGAAACTGAAGAAGGACAAGATGACTTGAGCTGAACTGATGCCGATGCCACTGCCACAAAATGACTTACTAAAAATAGCCAACTGCTATAAATAGTAAATTCGCTTCAAAACCATCAGAAAGCCAAACAGAACAACCGAACTGCAAGGGATTGAATTGCTGCTAAACAGATACTGCCAAAAGATAGACTTGCTAAAAAATAGCAAACTGTTATAGATAGTAAGCCTGCACAACAACCTCTGAACGCCAACTGAGCAGTATCTGAAAGAGGAAACCCTAATTTTCTGCCTTAGCTTAGCCTACGGATTTCCGGAAATAGGCTAAATCCAAATGAAGAGCATAGGGCCAAAATGGGGACATTACATCTTAGAGGTATAGCCATAGATTGGTATACAAAATTGGATGTAGCATATAAAAATACATGGGATGCATTGAAAAGAGCATTCCAAGAGGAATTCAAACTCTAGAGAGATGACAATGAAATTGTGGTAGAGAACTACAATACCAAACAAGGAAAGCATGAGAACATATGAGCCTATAATTGTGGACTCAAGGAATTATTGGTGAAATTAGAAAATGAGCTGTCCAATGGATTGAAGAAAGGATGGTTTATTGATGGATTGATTCCTTCCCTGAGAAAAAAAATGAAAGTCGTGCGTCTGCCATTGTATGCCGATGCCTACAGTTAGGTTATGGACATAGAAAGTGAAGATATCTTCTTGGGGGAAGAGGAAGACAAAAGATAATGAGAGCACCAACAACAGTAGTGGCAGTGAATCAAAGATGGTTCAAGCTTTAGGGAAAGACATGATGAGAATGATGGAGCTCAAAGCCGAGAAAGAAAGTACTAAGGAAAGCAAGGAGTTGTGGTGTACCAATTGCAAAATTGAAGGTCACACCAAGGTAAATTGTCCAAAAAAATTATTTTGTAACATTTGCCAAGTGATGGGACATTCCATCAAGGAATGCCCATACAACCTCAAGACAAGAAGCACACAAGTGCTCTTTACAAAAGGGGAACAATCAACCTTGTTGACCACACCACCAAAACCAAAAAATAATAATACCAATGCATTTGCTAGCGAATACCATAATAGACGGGGAAATAATAATAGATTTAATAATAATGGACCCAGAAGCATAATACAATACTATGCCAAAGGAAGACCGATGATCCAATGCCACAAGTGTAACAAATGGGGACATTTAGCTAGGGAATGCCAGAATAACCAGAATAAAGAAGGGATGTTGTGCAAGTGGTGCGGATTGGGTGACCATGAAGACATAGATTGCCTATAACAAAAAGGTATTAACATGATGAATGTCGAAGAACCAGATGAGGCAGTTTTGGTGATCACTGGAGCACAAACCAAGAAGACCATGTACCTAGACCCTTCTAGGGAGAAAGAATGACTTCGAGAAGCCAAAACAAAGGTAGAACAAGCAATGGAGAAGGAAAGAAGGATCTCAAATGAAACGACAAGTACCTCTTGACAACCTAAGTAAGAGAAGAAAATAGTGTAGCAGGTGCTATAGACAACCATACAAATCAAGGTGACGAACGTTCAAAGCATGACACAACTGAGAATTGCAATCACCAACATGGTCAGTGGCGCCAAAATCAACAATAGGAAGGCATAAGTAAGGACATGATATTAGAGCCGACAGCCTAGGGCGAACAAGTCAATGACTCGATGCTGCCGATGGTCAACATAGGGAAAAAATTGACTGTTCAAATGGAGATAATAGGGAAGAATCTGATAAACACCATTGTCGATTTAGGATTGAGAGTTAATGTACTATTGGAAGATACATGGAAATGCCTTGGCAAGCCAACCCTTTGGCCACCAACATTCCAACTAGTAGGTGCCAATCAACACGGAATCAAGCTGTTGGGGACACTAATGGCACAAAAAGTATGATGCTTTGTGGTCATGTTGTTGTAGAAGAAAGCATACAATGCATTACTTAGGAGGGGATGGCTGATTGCAACCAAAGTGAATCATAATTGGAAACGAAACACACTTTACATAGAAAATAATGGGAGGAAGTACGTTATTGACTTGGGGAATCAAGTGGTGAGCGAAGAAATGATTTATTGACTTGAGGAATCAAGCGGTGAGCGAAGAGATGGAATCTTTTGGTTTGGAGTCGGAAGGAGTAGAATTTGGGATAGAAGAAGAAAGGAGATTTATGGAATTGAATGACGAAGTTCTTGACCTCTAGCATGTCTTGGAAATGAGACAAGCTTACACTATGGAATTTTTCATTGGCAAATGGAAGATTACAAACTGTTCCAACACGATTGCAACATATTGTAGGTTTGGGAGAATGAAGAAGATGACAAAGCCAGAATAAGTCCGACATTTCCCCCGAAATATGAAGAATATGAGGGAGTAGCCATGTTGGATGTTACACTAGCCCGTAGCTTTGAGTGGGACAAAGGGATCAAGTATGAGGAGCTATAATGTCCCTAATGGGGAAATGCCTAAATCTGCCCTATTTTTCTTGCCCAAATGAGTTCAGAGAGTATCCATTTTTCCTTGATTGAAGCCCTGCACATAGGTAAGAAATCATAATCATTCTGGTTAATAGATTATAAACAAATAACCATATTCTAAGTATTAGTAATCTCATGACAACATGGTAGGGTAAGTGGAGTTGCAGCGAGTGTCCTGGTAGCCAACTCTTCTAGACCCAAGGGCATCACTCGTTGAGGCAACGGCAAGCACCCCCTTGGCCCATGTGGGCACATCTTGTCCCCTCCTGGGTGGTGTATCTAGAAGATGCCCTCTCGTTGTACTCCCTCGGCAATCCTTGTAGGGTAAGTGAAGTTGCAACAGGTGTCCTAGTAGCCAACTCTTCTAGACCCAAGGGCAGGACCTGTTGAGGCAATGACAAGAACCCCCTTGGCCCATGTGGGCTCATCTTGTTCCCTCCCGGGTGATGTATCCTTAAGATGCCCTCTCGCTGTACTCCCTTGGCAACTTTCCTTCTTTTATCCATGGTGTGGATATGTATTCATATTCAAGTATCTATCAAACATCATTACACCATGAGGGGTGGTTGGGAGTTGCGAAAAGGTGTCTTGGCGGCTCTACTCCCCTAGACCCAAAGGCAATACCCATTGAGACAAGGGTAGTACCCCTTTGCCCCATGGGAACTCATCTTGTCCCCTTATTTGGGTGTCGTATCTAGAAGAGGACCCCTTGATATACCTTCTTGGCAATTTCCCTTTTTCCCACCATGGTTAAGGCATAAACACAATGATGTAATTCTCAAATAAATATGTCAGCAATTAAGGACTAATAATATCACACACAACACATTCTTCCTAAGTAACTTAAATGAATAATTGGCATCCATAAGACTATATATATATAACACAAAATTATCGTTCCTAAACATCCATGAGTAGTATCCAGAAATTGTTATTTCTAAGTTATTACTCATGAACAACATTAGTAAGAACATTAATATCAACAACATTATTGTGTATCATAGATATACATACTAACATTATCTTATTAATAATAATGAATGACATTACCATAATGATATCCTAAATAATATCATGCATCGTAACATTATCTTATTCATAATAATGAATAACATTACCATAATGATATCCTAAATAATATTATGCATGCTAACATTATCTTATTCATAATAATGAATGACATTACCATAATGATATCTGTATAGTTGTAAAATTGCACCCTTTGCAATTTCACATGCATTCTTGCGCCTGCTTTAGTGTCCACTCCCTTAGCATCTTGTGTAGGCTCATTTTAGCCCCTGCATCAACCTTTTTCCCTTCTCAGGATGCTCCAGCACCCCTTTTCAATAGTTACCCTTGCGCGTCAGCTTTGCATCGAACTTTATGCTTTTCTCTTTCTCGTTGTTTTGTAGTGTGGTGTGTCCGAACATTAGCGCGCCGCACAGACGTTTGCGCGCTGCGCTAGCTTCCTGCAACATTTCAACGCTCAAACAGTTGACTCCGAGCATGCTTGCCACTTGTCTTCACCTTTTGTTAGTGTTAACGGCCCGGGACACCTTGTAACGACTGAAGAAGCTTCTTTTCCCTCATTAAAAGCTGTCCTTTCAGTTCATTTTGCTCTCTAACTTCCTCTTCCTCCATCTCTAACTTCTAGCTCCACTCTTCTGCTTCTAGCTTCCTCTACTTCTTAGCTTCTCTCTCAAGCATTCTTCCATCTTACTCTTGCTTGCACAACTCCCTTATTTGTCACAACATTTTTTCAAGCTCTTATTAGCACTCTCACGTCCTTTGCAACACTCTTGGCTTTTATAGCTCCCTTTGTCTTTCTCTTTGCAGCTCTTTTGGCTCTTGCATCTTTATCTCCCTTATCTCATGCTTATAAGCATCTTGGGATTTCATATCCCCTATCTCTTGCATCTTTACTTTGTGATACGGGTTCTCCTCCTCGAGTGGGGATTGCTTTTATCACTTCTACTTGGTGGTGCGGGTTCTACTCCTGAAGTGGTTTTTGCTTTCACCACACGCTTTGTCCATTTCGGTTACACTCTCTTTTTCTATCTTTTGGCTGTTTGTGGAGGTGGGAACATCAAAACGGGGGTTTGACTGAGGCAAACACCTATACAGCCCCAAAAATTTCTCCAGATATCACGCATGCAGGTATTGAAGATATCTACTAGTTGGAAGCTTCATTACTTGGATTGTTGTGAGCATCTTCTTTCCTTTCTTCTCTTTATCTTTATCTT
This sequence comes from Sequoia sempervirens, assembly GCA_007258455.2. Classification (NCBI taxonomy): domain Eukaryota; kingdom Viridiplantae; phylum Streptophyta; class Pinopsida; order Cupressales; family Cupressaceae; genus Sequoia; species Sequoia sempervirens. Next base: position 17,322 of record VDFB02210926.1, read on the forward strand.
TTCTTCTTTAATTTATTTCAGTTCTATTACATCCTATTACTTTTTCCGCATTCTAAAAGTTCCTAGAAATCGGAGCAGAAGTAGGTCATTTAGCCATTTTCTGAGATATTCTCGTTCTTTGGTTCGTACAAGACGCTAGCGCGCCTCTGTATAGCCCAAAAATTTCTCCAGATATCACACATGCAGGTATTGAAGATATCTACTAGTTAGAAGCTTCATTACTTGGATTGTTGTGAGCATCTTCTTTCCTTTCTTCTCTTTATCTTTATCTTTTCTACTTTAATTTATTTCAGTTCTATAACATCCTATTACTTTTTCCGCATTCTAAAAGTTCCTAGAAATCGGAGTAGAAGTAGTCATTTAGCCATTTTCTGAGATATTCTCGTTCTTTGGTCCGTACAAGATGCTAGCGTGCCTCTGAGACACTAACGCGTCACGCTGCTGTCCTTATTCTGCGCTGTCGTCCTTTGGCCAAGAGCTTGTTAGTTTGTCCAAAAAATCTCTGTGACTTGCTCTTTCTAATTCTAAAACTCTCGCCGCTATTCCTTGAGGTAGTTTAGGGCAGTTCGCCCCGTGAGGCTCTCTGAATGGAGAGAACTCGTGAGTAGCAAATCCCCCTTCTCTACAATATCCTAAATAATATTATGCATCCTAACGTTAGTCATAATAATTAATAACATTACCAGTAGAGTTCCGATTTTCCACTACTACCCGATGAAGATTGCAGGTTGTGCTTGACCGATTTGTTCTTGGTATCTCTAATACCTTCTGTATTGTCTTAGGACATCACACCTTAATTTATTCGATCTGCAGAAACCTTATTATTTTCCCAACGATGATCTCTTTTTGGATGGCTATGGGTCCTCTTAAATACCCAGCGATCTTACCTTTTCAACCATTGGTGTTCCTTTGAATAGTCACCTCCCTTATCACTGCCTTTAGAAGTTGTGTTATTTCATATGCTACATAATTCTGATCGCTGTCTGCTTGTATAGAATTAACCGCTATTTACATTAGTAATTGCTGTTGGTTTGTTTAGTATTAATTTGGGATCGCTGCATATAGGTAATCATCTTGTGATTGTTTTATTTATCTATGATCAGATATTGATGATTATTGCATTATCATTATAATATTATTTATAATAATATTCAGATTTGCAATTGATATTTATTTTGTTTGTTTCTTTATTCTTGTATCGTTATTATAGTAATTACCAATAATAATTTCTATTGTTTTATTTATGTTATTTATATTATAATTATAATACTACCTATGATAATCATGATTATGATAATAATAGTTAAATGGTAATTATAATATTATCTTGATAATTATAATTATAATGAAATTGCTAATATTTATATTTGTAATATGTATTTGGTTATTTATTCTATTTATTTATTTGTATTTCGATGCTTTATCTTAGTGCTAAAATCTCGGGGACATGATAGTCCACCCCACCCAAGATTCCTTGTCCTTAAGAAATCACAACTCAAAAGATTTTTTTACATATATTATTGCATTTAGATACTAATAATAATTCAGTTTTAGATAAGTTAATTTGTTAGTGCCTCCCAATTTTTAAGCATAAAGTAAACAAAGTGATGGGCTCCACATGAATTAGAAATTAAAGTAGACAACCAAGTAGCTCAACGAAGTAAACAAGTAACTCAACCAAGCAAGCAACCAGCTCAATCACAAAGGCAAGTAGCTCAAGCACATATGCAACCAGCTCAAGCAAGTAGGCAACCGGCTCGAGCACACAAGCAAGTAGCTCAAGCACACAAGCAACTAGCTCAAGCAAGTAGGCAACCAGCTCAAGCACACAAGCAACCAGCTCAAGCACACAAGCAACCAGCTCAAGCAAGTAGGCAACCAACTCAAGTAGACAAGTAGGTAGCTCAAGCACGCAAGCGACTAGCTCAAGCCCTGGTGAAGTGCAAAAGACACTAAAATCCATTCCTTGTCGAAGATCTTCAATACCCAGAAGAAAGTTTCTTTCAGAACGCATTGAATTCATGGGTATACAACGAAGGGGTTCATTTAATTTTTGAAATTTTAACCTTAGAAAAATATTTCCACATCAAATTTAATCTCTTTCGTCATCCCTGTGAGTATTTTGTTGCTCTGACTTGAAAATTTCCAATCAACCCTATGACGCTAGCATCCACTGACTTCTCCACGCAAAATTCATTCATGCCTCTAAAAAATTTCACACCTCCATCAGACTTAGGCGTTTTTGCTAGAGGGTGAAATATTGTTAACACTTAGAAAAATATTTAAATTCCATCAATATTAGGCATCCTTAGAAAATTTTCATTCCTCTATCTTCAATCACCTTGCCTGTGAAGAATTTTTTTTATCAACTCACTTAGATAAAATTTAGTGTCTAGGGCGCATTCTACATGTCATGAAGGATATTTTAAATTTCAACGCCTAGCATATTTATTTCCCCTTGGGCGCATTTCACACTTTGAAGAGGATATTTATTTCCACGCCTTGGTAATTTTATTTCATTTCAAACTTCATGCACTTTAGGCGCATTTAGCACCTTGAGGAGGATTAAAACTTGTCTCTTCCTAGCTGAAGTGAGGGCGTATTTAGCATGGTGAAGAGGATTTTGACTTTCAACACCCTTGACTCTTCCTTGAATGTAAACATTTTGTCTTCACATGCCATTATTTGGGCGCATTTTACACATAGAGGAGGATGGACTTCTCAACATCTTTTGACCTCTTTGACTTCCTTTAAACATGGCGCATTTGAGGGGGTGAGAGGGATGTCAACACTTTTTGTCTTCTTCTTAGCTTGCATGAGCGCATATCACATGTTCAAGAGGATGAAACTTTCAACGCCCTCAACTCTCTTTGACTTTCCTTCTAATCATGGGCGCATTTCCTATGTTCAAGAGGATGGGTGCATTTGACATAGGGAGGTGGATGAAACTTTAACTTAGAATATTTTCTTCACATTCCCAAGGCAAGTTGGGCACATATGGAGGCATGAGCAGGACAAACTTCAATACTTAAACATTTTCCATCACCTTGGCATGATGAGGGCGCATTTGATATGTGGAGCAGGACGAGACTCGTGCCTTAGGATTTTTCTTGACTTCCAACTGAGGATGGGCGCATTTGGAGGTAGGAGGTGGATATTGTTTAGACTTAGGCATTTTTCTTTCCTTCTGCCAGCTTCTCCATACCTTACTATTTATAGTAAGTCCCTCAATTTTCACACTTCTGAAGCTCAGATTAATTTGAAATTTTAAGCACAGGACCTTCATGACCTTGTCAGCCCGTTCACACTGGCGCCTGCTGTTGATTTACTATTTTTAGCCAGTTTTTGGAACGCCTTACTATAAATAGTAAGTGCTCCGATTGCCCTCAAATTTTACCGGTGGATAGCTTGAAAGATGCATCGCAGTGGGATACACCGGTTTTCGAAAATTCTGACTTTTTACCCCTCATTTTGGGTCCCGAAGGTGGAAACCCTAATTCATCTTGCATGTATATCAAATGACCTCCGTTTGACCTCGTTTCTGTTGCACTTCGCCCTATTTCTGACTTTGATGCGTCGGGCAGTTGCCGGAATGGAACTGCTAAAAATAGCAAGTCTCTGAATACTGATTATCTTGCTTTGCATGTCACACCATTGTGTAGGTCTCGAAAAACCCACAAAGAATCACCTCACATGCAAAGAAAACCCTGACATGCAAACCCTGAAAATAGCCTTCGAAGGCTGAACTCTGAAAGACATTATCTCACTTTGCATGTTATATCATCGCGGAGGTTTCTGAAAACCCAGAAATAATCTCCATACATGCGTTGAAAAACTTCGCATATAAACCCCAAAATTTGCTCTAGAAGCTGAATTGCTAAAAATAGCAAGTTGTCGGTTTCAGCTCAAAATTTGCGGAAGGAGTAGTTTAACATATTTCAATGCGATCTTGTTGTAAAATTTCAAAATCACAGAAAATACCTTGAATTGCACACTTACTTAAAATAGTAAGTTGCCAGAATCTGATGAAATTTCGGTGGAAACTTGCTGGAAGCATATTGACTGCAATGTTAGTCTCAGATTTCAATTTATTCACTTCATTTGACTTTAGATTGACTAGAGAAATACAAACCCTAATTTCAGACTTGGCCAAATTTCACTCGTTTAAGTTCAAAGACGGGAACGTCCCCGGAAAGCAGACCAGAGAAAAGAGACCAACAGAGAGAGAGAGAGAGAAAAAACCAAAGCCAAAAGACGAGAATGGAGCAAAAATTAGGGGTCCCCATTTTGAATGGGGTGATGTGTGAAAAGGTCACAACATCTAGCATCCCCATGGGAAAGTGTTGAAAAACACTTTAAGAATTGAACCTTGATTAATCTTCCTCGAACCATCATATAGAAAGATACTTGCTCAAAAGGGGAGAAGAATCCGATATTGGATTCGAACACTTTCATCAAGACCCCATGAAGGTGTGTTCAAAAGCATCCAGGACATTGCCTCGCTACCAGTCAGGCGTCCATAGCCTCGGCGAGGTTGTCGCTACAATTCTCACGAATATTGCTTCACTGCCGGCCGGGCGTCCATAGCCCTGGTGGAGTTACTCGTATGTTCCCAAAACCAATATCTCATAATATTTCTTTCATTTTTCCTTTTCTTTCTTTTTGTTTTTTCAGATATTCTTTTTAAGCACATTTTCTTTTTCTTTTGATTCTCCGTCAATTCCTTGATTGGCTGGTAGGCAATGAAGCCTCCAATGGGTTTGAGAATTGTAGTGGCCCTGAAGCAAGACGTAAGATTTTCACCTGCCAACAGAGACCAAAATGACTCAGAGTGGAGATAGATAAGGCATTTAAGATCTTTAGACTCATGTATTGAGACACAATAATGGGTTAACCTCCCGAGACGAGTTTGATTCCAAACTGGATGATGACAAGAGGAAAACAACCTTGGCTTTTCAAAATTTACACAAATTCCGATGGAAAGAAACCATGTCGTGAAAGTAAAACCATCATCACCCCCTTCGCAATGGGGAACCCCAAAATCCTTGCCCATTCCAAACTAGAACCACTTGAGTGGACAACTCAAGTGAAGGACGCCAAACCAAAAACCCAAAGGGCAACAAACCAAAACCAAAACAGAACAAACCGAAAAGAAAACAGAAAAGCAAACCTAAATCTAACTATATTACAAAGTAGGCTCTCGGAGAGAACCTAGGACTGGAAATAATGCTTGAGGAACTGCCCATTGACGGGCAACGGGACATCCTCTTCTGTCAGTGTACGTAATCTAAATGCATTATCTTCGAGGATTTTAGAAATTTGATATGGGCCCAGCCACAATTTATCGAACTTGTCGTGATCTCCTTTCTTCTCGTGGGCCTTGTCCCAGTATAAGACCAAGTCAGAAATCCAGAAGGACTTGATCCTAGCTTGTTTTGTCGAACCACCTTTTCACCACTGCCTGGTGTCTTGCCAGATTCTCCAATGCTTCATCTCTTTTTCTTCTAAGTGCATTAGCTGAGACAACCTTGTTTGAATTTGATCCTCTCCTCCGAGATACTCTTGAATGAACTGGAGAGTTGGGATCCTCAGCTGAACTGGGAAAACAGGATCCTCTCCGTAGACCAAGTGGTAGGGAGACGTTCCTAGTGAACTCTTTGTCCTAATCCTGTCTGCCCATAGAGCAAACCTCAGCTGCGTGTGCCAATCTTTAGGATTCTTATCCAGCAGCTTCTTAACAACATTCAATAAATTCTTGTTTGTGGACTCTGCAAGTCCATTTCCCTGTGGATAATAGTTGGAAGAAAACTTGAGTGTAATCCCATATTCAAAAGCCCAGTTAGAAAACTTCAATGATGAGAAAGCCGAGTCGTTGCCTCATACTATGGTATGAGGGCATCTAAATCTTGTGACAATATTTTCTTCAAGGAATTTGATTACCACATCTGTCGTGCATTGCTTCAAAGCTTGAGCTTCTGTCCACTTGGTGCAGTAATCTGTTGTTGTCAAAATGTATCTATGCTGACCTGAAGACGACGGGTTGATCATCCCAACAAAATCTAATCCCCACTTTGCAAAAGGCCTAACCTCAATCACTGGCTGCAAGGGCATAGCCAGATGTCTTCCTCTATTCGTTGCTGTCTGACAAACATGACAACCCTTCACATGCTCGTATGTATCTTTGAAAAGCGTGGGCCAATAATATCCAACCCTCAGAATTTGATGAGCTGTGGCTAGACTACCTCCGTGTCCAGTTCCAAACTTTTCGTGAAAATGTTCCATCAATTGTTTAGCTTCTTGTTTTCCTACGCATCTCAAATAGATTCCTTCATAATTTCTTCTGTAAAGAACAGACCCCTGGAGCATGAATCTCTGACTTTTCATCCTCAGAGCCCTCCGTTGGACTGGATTCAAGTGGTGAGGGCATCTGTGATTCAGGAAGTAGTAAACTGTGTCGTCATACCACTCCCCTGGAGACACTTCTTCCAATACATATGTTTGCTGCACTAACTCTGGACCAGTCATTGCAATCGTCTGAGCTAACGCCTGTCCTCAGACCAACTTCATAGGGTGTATCTCTATATCATATTCTTGCAAAGTGGCGACCCACTTGCCTCTTCTTTCTCCTAACTCGTTTTGCATTAGCAAAGTTTTTACTGTGGCATCTGGAACAATTGCATGAACCTTGCTTCTCAAGATATAGTGTCTAAACTTCTTAATGGCCTTTACCAAAGCATAAGCCTGTTTCTCAATGCTGGGATATCTTAACTCTGCTTCCTTCAACGGAGCACTCATAAAAGCAATGGGGTGCTCATCCTTTTCTTCTGTTTTCTGTGTTAACACTGCTGCACACGTGTGCTCTGAGGCAAATGAATACAAATAGAAAGGCTTAGTGTAATCGGGGCTGACCAGCACTGGAGCATCCACTATCACTTGCTTAATCTCATCAAAAGCCTTCTTAGTCTGTGGAGTCCATTCAACCTTTGCATTCTTCTTCAGCATCTCATTTAGTGGCCTCACAATCTCGGCGAACCCAGTGATAAACTTTCTAACAAAATTGATCTTGCCAAAGAATGACCTCAACTCTTTTTGACTACCTGGCAAGCCAATCCTTGAAATGGCCTCAATACGCTCTGGGTCAATTGAAATACCCTTCTTCGAGATGACATGACCTAACAAATTTCCCTCTGTGATACCAAATATACATTTCTTAGAATTGAGAGAGACACCGAGTCTTCTACATCTCTGAAAAATCTTTCTTAAATCTTCAACATGATCTCCTCTTCTTTTTGAAAACATGGTTAGGTCATCCATGTATATGATTATGCACTTTCCTCCCAAATCTCGAAAGGCGATATCCATAGCTCGCTGGAAAGTGGCTCCTGCGTTGATTAAGCCGAAGGGCATTCTCCTGTATGCAAAGGTTCCCCATTTTGTGGTGAACGCTGTCTTCAATCTATTTTCTTGTTCCACCATTACCTGATTATATCCTGAATAGCCGTCCAAGAAGGACATCATCTGTGAACCATTTACTATTTGCAACACCTCATCTAACAAAGGCAACGGGTAATTATCCTTTTCGGAGGCTCTATTCAAATTGCGAAAATATACACATAACCTTATTTCTCCATTCTTCTTTCTGACTGGAACTAGATTGGTGACCCACGTGGAGTGCCTCACTGGAAAAATGATCCTCGTTGAAAGAAGCTTCTTGATTTCTTGGTAAATCAATGGTTCTAGTGATGGGTTCACGGGCCTTTGCCTCTGTCTGAATGGCTTACTGCCTGGTTTCAATGGGATCGTATGTGTAATCAATGAGGTATCATATGTTTTCAAATATTCATATCCCCAGGCTATTACATCTGAAAATTCTTTCATGACTTGTAAGATGCCTTCTCTTTCTTTAGGTGTGCAAACTTTTCCAATAAAAACATTCATGACTTGTAAGATGCCTTCTCTTTCTTTAGGTGTGCAAACTTTTCCAATAAAAACATTCTTTACTGGTTCTTCTGTCCCCATATTGACAGCTTCACAATCATTCCCTTGGGTACTTTGGTTTCTCCTCAGTCTGTCAGGATCAAACAATCTTTCTAATTCAACCATTCCTCTTGGAATAACATTCGTCTTCAAATTCAGGATCCCTTCAGCATCAAATTCCGCTTCCTCAGTTTCTTCTTAATCGATGATCTGTGCTTCAAACACACCCGAGCATGTGAGAAAATCAAGAATCTGTTTATCATCATCGAACACTTGAAAATTCTTTATATTATCAGGGATTGCTGGGGTTGAAACCAATTCCACTGTGAACTTCTTCAATCCTTCCATAGCTAAAGGTTCTAACGAACTAGCAGCTTGTGCAAGAGAGTTAGCAACGGGATTCTTGGACCTGTACACTTGCTTGATATTGAATGCATCAAAACTTTCTATGAGGTCCCACACTCTATTGCAATAGCGGCCTAGCCTCTTGTCATGACAAGCAAACTGCTTTCTTACTTGGCGGACCACAATGTCAGAGTCCCCATAGGCGTGCACAATCTTGGCTCCCTTTTGAATTGCAAGGAGCAACCCATGAATCAAAGACTCATACTCAGTAACGTTGTTAGTGCATGAAAATTGGAGTCGGTAGGCACCTAAGTATGCCTCTCCTGTTGGGCTTATGAGCTCAAATCCTGCTCCATTTCCTTTCTTTGACTTCGATCCATCGAACCTTAAGGTCCATACTTGATCTTCTATGAGAGTGCTGGGAAGCTGAACATGTATATCTTCTTGATTGTACACTTTTGGAACTCTTTCTTCAGTCTTTGGCTGAACTTCATTATCTTTTACAAGTTTTTCTACTAAAACATCCTTTTCTTCATTCATCTTGTGATATTTTTCCTGCAATGAAGCTTGCAGAACGAGCTTTGTGACTTGCTCTAATGCCACCTTGCACATGGCACAAGTGATCTCAGAGTGGAATGCCTCGTGGATTCTGCACCAATTTGGGAGCAGCAAATTCTTGACGGAGGCATCTTTTCCCAGCTCTGTTTCTTGTTTCACACTCTTCAGGACAAAATCTCTGAAATTTTCAAATGTTCCTCCTCCTTCACTATCGCTTGTATCGCTTTTGACCAAAACTTCAATGGAAGCTGTGGTATCTTCTAAAAATGTCCATTTGAGCTCTGCAGCATCAATATTTCTTGTTTGACGAGCTTGTATGAGCCCAAATTAGTTGCCACAAACATAATCTCATTACCTTCACCATATTCAGTAATCATCAATTTAAGCCTAGGTGTGCTCTCGACCTTAATCTGATTTGGAACTCCTCTCCACGGAAGCCACATGTGGGAGAAATCTGTTGCAATATATCCATTCAACTTCCTGGCCCAATCTCTGCTTAGCAACATGCCATATCCATTAGGTATGTCGACAACTGATATATCAATATAGCTCTGAATTCGGGGATCAACTGACAACTGCATATTAATGTTATTCAATTCTCCGACAACTGGAACCTCAATCTTGTCAAGCTGGGTTACCTTCTTAGTGGTTTGAAGTGGTACTATACCCAATCTTTGACACACCTTCAACGGCATGACATTGCTGGAAGCACTAGAATCGATCAAGCAGTTGTGTAATAATTTTCCAAAAATT